>PVIC010006344.1:0-54571 GCA_004025085.1 Thryonomys swinderianus
TTTGTGATAATGTCTTACATATTGAGGAAGAGTTCACTGTAAACTCCAAGATCTTATTTTTCTAACACTCTAATATTCTCTAATATTAGTATACATGATCTGGCTTTTCTTTGCTTTCTCTAAATATTTCTTTCATTTTTCTATAAAGTATTATTAGTCTTTGTTTGGTACCTATATAATTCTAATAGGTTTTATAAAATTTTATTTCAAAGTTGGCCCATTAAGCATTCCAAAATTGTGAGATCACAAGTCACTGTTTTAATCTATGTCATTATCACTGCTGAGTATCTACATTTTTATCAGGTCACAACTATTACTGGCTTTAAGGACCACTAAGGAAGCAATTCTTTCCTAAATATATATTAGTTTGGTAAATATTTTCTAAAGTTTTATATTTGACTTAATTGTGGCATTGCATTGTAATTCACTGTCCTGATTCATATTCCAGACACTTAATAATGGATTTTTACAATTAAATTATATTTCCTTTGTCAAGTTCTATTATTTTGAAACTTTACAGAGAACTTTTATTTTAAAAATAGCATTTTGAGATATATTGCTAAACTGAATGAAGATTTCTAAAAATTTAGAAAAATAAATTAATTAAAAATTGAAATTGACATTAATTAGCATGTTTTGTGGTAATATGAGAAGGTTCACATAAAATGTTATGATCTTCATGAAGCACATAAATTAGAGAAACAATAAAGGGTTTTGAAAATCAGAATACAACTCTCATTTAGAAAGGTCCATCAAAAGTTGTATTTTTTGTTGTGAATTATTTAAAAAACAGAAAGAAAACTGAAAAACATATGGCTCAGTTTTCCCTTCTGTGAATTTTAGTAGCAGAAGCAATAAACCTTACGTCCACGAACTTGTGAAATGAAATATATTGGGTTTTGATTAAGAATTCTTGATCTAAGTTGATTTTTCATTGTCAGTGTAAGGAATTTCTATTTCATACTTAGTAAAACACCTAGATTCTGTGATGTACCAAGCACAGTGACAAGTTCTGACTTAGTCTGACTTCTGAGAATTCATAGTTCATTATACAAATGTATTTCTAAAATTATATCACAGTTCAGTTATTGCTATAACCAAAGCTGGGTAATTTTTTAGTAGCACTATGCAAGAAATAACTAACTTCCCTTGGAAAACTGGAAAGGCAAATTGCAACAGAATGAGAGACAGAAGAAACTTCACAGGGAGGTGGAAGGGGTGTGAAGTCCAAAGTATTCCCACCCTGAGACTGAGCAAAACTGTCAGTTACCTCCTATTCATTGGAACCATGTTTTCATACTTAATCAATTTGATCTGTGGCAATGGATTAGTTGATTTGACACATTCTTTTCACCATGTACTTGTTTTATTCCTTGTTCTTTCTTTTCTTTTTTGTAAATTTTAATGTAATTTTTTTTTTTGACACAGGGTCTTGCCATGTAATTCAGGCTGGACTTGAATCCACTATGTACTCCAGGCCGACTTCAAAGTCTTGAGGATCTTCCTACCTCAGTCTCCTGAGTATTGGAATAGCAGGCATGCATCACCCTGCCCACAGGGCATCACACTGAGTGCTTTTAAAAGGACTTTTGCAAAAGCTGGACATAGATATCCAGGAAAATTGCTATTAACAGGTTTCTCAGACTCTAGGAAAATTTCAGAGCACAGAGCCTTATCTAGCCTCATGTAAAACAACTATATAAAACAATAGCTTAGAATTAAGTGTGGAATATATTTTAATCTTGATTCAAAAATGTATAAAAGACCTTAACTTAAACAAAAGTTTTCTAACTATGCTTTCCTTCATAAACCAAGTACATAGGTTTCTATTGCAAATCATTTTTAAAACTCTACCTAAAGGTATTATATTATGGTGACTGTAACTAAAACCAATATTCTTCCTATTCCTCACCTAAAATTCTACCTTTAAAAAGTTACGTTCTGGTGAATATAACTAAAACAATGGTTCTACCTATTTCTTACTATTCTTACAGGGAGGACTAGCTTGGTGAACATAAGATCATTAAACTGCATGTGTTGAGAAAGACTTCTAGAAGGACAGAGAGATTATCCAATGTTGAGGAAGGGACAAGGAAATACAGAGGGTGTAGGACCAAGTCTGCAAATAAAAATCACCAGATTAAACAAGGAAATATTTTACTATTATGCTTTCTGAAGTTAGACATACATTTCAGTAATTGCTCTTAATGATTATTCACAAATGAATTATTAATTAACACTGTGGACTAAAAAAATATCATCCCATGCTTGCCTAATAACATTCCCTCAAGTGAAAAAAAAAAAATATATATATATATATATAAACGGCCTTTCACATGATTAGTAACGCTGTAAAGTCTCAGTATTTGATCTTGTTATAATTAATGCTCAGTTCGTTAGCACATTTCCGCATCACAAATTTCAACATTCTGGTTCATGGATGGGTGAAATATACATAGAGAAAACAGTGTCGGAGGATTGTGCTTTGGTGTTCAGTTAGCTGAGTAACAGAATAATATGTGTACCTCTGTATTGTTCTGCATGGAAGTCTATGCAAACGTCAGGGGAAAAAGGGTTTTCAAAGTCTTGAAAGGACTAATTGTCTGAGATTCCGGGCCTTTGCAGAAGTGTTCTAAGTAAGGAGCATAACATCTCTTCAGGTTGTAGAGAAAATTAATTCCAAAATGATCAGAAAAACTACTTCTTCTCAGGGTTTACTCAGTAAAAAACAAATTCATTGATGCTAAAATGTGTTAGGTAGCAGTTTAAAATATTTAAATGTTAACATGTTACCTCAATTACCTCATTCTCCCACAATCAGAAACCTACTTAGAAATGTCATCTGCACATTTTTCTATAGTTTTACTATTATAAATTTACTTCTCTTGAGAGTAAAAGAACTTCTACTCTATATGTGTTAACTCCCCAGTCTTTACAAGTTTTCCAGGTAAACTTCACAAGGTATTAAAAAAAAGCTAGATCCACTGTAATCACGACCTACAGTGAAGAAAATACTTCTTGACTAGACAATAAAATGGAGCATGTAATTTTTAAATAATGAACTCACAAATTGACTATTTGCGGTAATGATGTGGAATGATTGTGCTTGAAAGGGAAATCTTTAGGGATTTTTTAATGTTGTCCCTACATGGGTGACACAGTGAGAATTAGGAAAGTAATGAAGAATAAATTTTTTCGAATTATAACTGGAATGTCACAGGCAAGATAAACCTTTATATTTTAACATAACAGGTTTCACATTTTTGCCCCTGCCATTCAGAATCACAGAAATAAAACTGGATCTCACAGATGATTTTGCAAATTTCACAGGTTGTAATGTAAAAAATGTCCTCCAGGATGTGTTTGATGTCTGGTCACCTACTTTAGGCAGAATATGATGCACTCTGTGGCTTCCTGTAATTTCAGGAAATTCTGCTAAAATTTTTACAATTATATTGGGGTAATTGTTAATACAAACTACTCTGAAACTCCACATGATCCTACAGAGATGTATCAACACAGAATATGAAAAAGATTACCAAAATTCCACTTCTAAGAGTTTTTGCAGTTTACATACACTCACACAATTTATTTCACACTATTGTGTATCATCTACCATCAGCAGTTTTAACTTATCAAAGTGAGAAGGAAAATTTTTCTTTGTAGTAAAAGTAAGACTAGTTAATTCTAATGTATCACCATAAACAATTTATAGTTATACTTTATCTGTTTAACTATTTAGATGAAAGTAACAGTTTGATTGTTTCCAAATTGTCCTATAACCAACAATGAAACATTTGTCACACATGTATGCTTGTCCAGTGACTTAGATTTTTGTGGCAAAATTCCCAGAGATGAAATACCCCAGTCAAATAATGTTTCTTAAAATGTAAATATTGACATTTTGCATCCAACATTGTATAAATCATAACCTCAATGTTGATATATGGGAACACACATACACTCCTCACTCTAACTCTTCAAAAGAGTCACTAAATTAATTAAATATTTAACATTACATCAAGTGAATGTGTTAAAAATAACTTCATGTTCCATAAGAAGTTCTCATTTTGCAAATTATCTCTATACACAAGAATAAAGACTAGGCTGTTTGGATGAAAGCCTCTAATTTCTTTTCATTAAATTAATAAAAACATCTTCAGGAATCTGACTAAGCATTGAGACCCACTGTTATTTTTTTTTTTTGGGGGGCAGGGTCTCGCTTTGTAGTTCAGGCTGGCCCTGAGCTCACTATGAAGCCCGGGCAAGCCTTGAACACAGCAATCCTCCTGTCTCTGCCTCCCGAGTGCTGGAATTACAGACGTGAACCACCATGCCCGGCTTCCACTGTTAATATGCTCAACTTTATTCTCCCACTCCACCTACTCGTAGTCATCAGCCATATACCTTATTTCTAGAGTTTTGCAAACTTTTAGTTTGTCATGCTAACTGCTTAAAGTCATCTTTTAAAATTATTTTATTAGAATCATATCTGTTCCAATAAACTGGGTAAAATGTTAAAATTTAACCGCATCTTCTCGTTTTTCCGTTTTCAAACCGCTATGGAGTCTACTCCAGGCCAGGATAATGTCTTACAAGAGGTGTAAATATTTCCTATTCCAAGTGAGAACTTGGCTTTGTCCCTGACATTTCTGTCACATCCTACCTAGACACAGTGACACAGAGTCCTCTGCAGCAGATCAAACATCCTCCAACTTAAAAAAAAAAAAAATTGGTTTTTCATTTTAAACCAAAGAAATTCCTCCATTTCTCTGTGGTCTCCAAATTATATCTGGATGACAATATAAACAATTTTGCATTGTACAAAAATATTCATGTTCACCTCCACATAGATCATGTTGCCAAAAGAATGTTTTGTACAAAAGTTTTGCAAAAACTATACAATGTACAAGTCTACATTTCCTACAAAATGCCTACTATTTAGGCTCTGGCCTGCCATGTCAGGCGGAAACACAAACACGGACAAGGAAAACCAACTAAAATTCTTTCAGTGTAAGAAGGATGCATGTCACGCTGGTTTTCTTTTTAATTTTTTTCCCAAAGCAGATATATCTGCACTTCTTTGGTTGTTGGTTATTAATATTTCATTAATTTTCAAGCTACTGCAGATTCCCCTTGAGATATCATTAATAAAATACCACCCGAATCAGTATGATTATAGTCAAAATAGCCAAACTACAGAGCCTGTTTAATTATCTAGAAATTTGAAGAGTGCTGAACACTTGCTTTAATTTAAAGAATGGAATAATCCAGTGCTTGATGATTACAAAGGATCTTTAGCCTGAGCTGTTTTGTTAGTACTTTTAATTATTTCTCAGACTTTACCCACTTATATTCATTCCGTATTTGTCTTTTAGAATAATAATGATGGAATTCTGGGGGCAAAGAAATAAACACACAAATTCTCCTGAAACTTAAGAATGGGCAAATAAATATACAAGTACTTAATATTCATATCAGACTTTTTATATTATTTTCAGCAGTGACAAATAAATGTTTCGACTGAAGAAAGAAGACAACTATTCATAGAAGTATATTTTCTCAAAATACTCAATTTTTTTTGAAATGTTCTCATTCCTTACTCATTCTGAAAATAATAATTTGCAGATTCTGAACAATTCCTCATGTACCTGAGTAAGCATTTTGGACTCAGATGTCAAGCAATTCTTTATTTTACTCTCTCCTTCATGGCCATGCAACTGGTTATACTACACCCACTTAAGAAACAGTAATAAGTTTTTGTATCTAACAGAGCTTGGTTCTAAAATGTCTCCCCAAAGCCTCAGGTGTGTGGAAGGTGATTAGGTCACAAGGGCACTACATTCATCAGGGAAGTAGTTTCAAGCTGATCTGCATTAGGAGCTGAGACCTGTCAGGAGGGGGTCACTGTGTCCTAGACCTGAAGGATGTATTGTTATTACTGGTTACCCCTTTTTCTCTCTCTCTCTCCTTCAAGGCTGCCGTGTGATGAGGAGCTGTCCTCCACCCAGGCCCTTCCACCATCTTGTTTCTGCTTTAAGAGCCGTCAGTTGATAAAGGATTGGATTCCATACACCCTTCCCCCTCTAGTGTGTGAGAGATGGCTATTTTGTCCAAGAGGTGTGAAAGTGACAATAACAGTTATCATTCCCTTTAGAAAATTTTTCCCAGTTGAAATTTCTTATATTCCACATCTTTGTTGCAGAACAGTGAAGGGTCCTAATTTGTTCTCTTTTATTCAAAACACAACACCTGCTTTTTATGCACTTTAGCCTCTGTTTATCTAAATGTGCTGATAAGAGAACATCATCAGACAGTAGGATGTCCACTTAGGAAAAGAACAATGAAGCAAAGTTACAGGTTCCTTTTATTACCCTCCTTCATATTCCTTGTCAATATGTTTTCTAAATTCTTTGATATTTAAAATTCAAAAACTTAATGGTTTTTTTACTTCTCTGATTAAACTTTAAAGATTTCTATTATTCATCAATGTTGTACATCCCATTACCAGTGGTTCAGTTTAACAATTAGAAAACAAAAATTTAAATGGCAATAAGGCAGTAAGAGTACTTTTAAAAGAAAATATAGGACAATAGCTATTGTATAATTTTTGAATGGAGAACACATTTTAATTGACACAAATAATAAGAAAAACACCATTCATCATTAAGAGCCTTCTAAGCAGTGATACCTTTGTTGATTTATATGTGTCTACAACCCTGAATAAGAAGGAATACAAGGGAAAACACCCACATAACCAAGTTAAAATATACATAAACCATTTAAAATCTTCCTTTTAAGCATTTAGCCAAAACAAAGAAAAAGATAATTTTACTATTTGCCAATTAAACTTTGCATTAGTTGTAATTGTAATAGTAGTTACAAATTACTAACTAGGGAAATATATGTCCGTAAAGTTTTGATTAAGCAAGTTATGGCATATTTTCCCAATGCAATATTATTCAGTAACACACAAAGCAAGCATACACACACAAGTACTAATCCTGAAGGTGATAACTAAGCAAAATCTGTGTTACACAGCGTCTCATATTGTATGGATCTATCTATATATTTATGTGTTTACTTTTGAAAGACAAAACACTTGTTTTGGAAAAAATCTTAGAACTAGGTGAATAGGACAGTTAGAGAAGAGGAGAGAGTGGGAACATGAATTCTAAAGGAAAGTTATGTTTCTATCTGTACATGCCTACATGGTTTTGATTTCATAAAAACATATACTGCTTCTTTATGTTAAACAAAATGGTAAAATAATCTCACTAAAAAGACAAAACTAAATAAAGCTCTTTGCATTCCCTTGTACTTATGGTTGTTTTCCTGTAGCAAAATGTAATTCTTAAGGAACTCTTACCCTGATGCTCGTGTTTCTGGATCACACATTTTGTTTTATTGAGAATACTATTTCTTCTCTATTATTCCAAGAATGTTCCTCTTGCCAATTCTGCCCATCAATCATTCCTTAATAGTAGGTAATACTCGAAATGCTACTCACCCTAGCGAAGTTTCTGCCTTATTTGTCTGCTTTTGCATTTGAAAACACAATGCTCTCAGAGCATACCACTGCATGGCATCTATCAGATCAATTTGTCTCTACACCTGTCTCCTCTAGGAATCTCTTGGCCAGTGACAGTGAGTCCTGTCGTACATTCAATAAAACAAATGACCTGCTACAGCATACAACAGTAGGTTCACTGCCACAGTTTCTAGGCTGTCATGGTCTTGGCTCCTAAATACTCTATTGTACCATTATTTCTGGACTTTGAAATGCACACGGTAGATGCCCATTAAATGTTCGCTAATTGCTTAATTGACTACATATGGGGAAATAGCGTAATTGTTCAATGGAAATGATAATGAGTATGGTTGCTGATTACTGAAACCAGATTTATCTATAATGAGCTTTACATCTTTAAGTTCTTTAAGAAAATGTATATTAAAACTATTCATACAAAAACAAGAGGCACAGCAATGCTATTAATATTTAAACAATTTCCAGAAAAAATGATGCCCTAGAGGAACATATTTAGTGCTAATATAGCAGCATTATTATGTTATTAAAATATACCATAACTAAAATCCTGGTCAAGTTAGCAAGGTTGAGAATCTAGAGTTTCTAAAATGTTCACGTGAAGCCACGTGGGTGCAGGTCAGGACTTATAATTTATAGACACAGGTATCAGCTCTAATAATTGAAGAGATGTGAAAATACTTCACCAATATAAGTCAATTTTTATGTAATCTCTCAACAATTCCCTGAAAGTGAGACATAGTCCCTACTGCTTTTCACCTTGTTGGCGTCTACCAACTACTGATCAGTGTCCTCCATCTTTGCCCTTTAAGACAAATATTATTTTTGAAAATGTTGTAAGACTGAGATGTAATTTCCTTGTGCATATGTACAGTACAGAACATGGCACAGACAGTTCAGTCTGTTTACCCAATTCTTTCAATGGGACATGTTCATCAGCAAGATCATTCATTCTAATTTTATATAGTTAAATGGTAGAAATTACTTTCTAGTTAGACTAAAATATTTCTCCCTACATAGGGGTCCCCTTCCCTGGGGCCTTAAGTCCTGGAGTCTGAAATAACATAATTCAAACACAACTGCTTCCCGCAACTACAGACCAATCTGTCCCATGCATTCTGACCCCTCTCACAGGTGCCCCATGTCCGAGAGCAGCACCTTCTGGATCCCTTACTCTCTAACCTTCCTCTTCGCTTCTCCTTCCCATATTATTCCTATTAAAGGTCTTCACTGAAGACCTGAAGGCAGTGTTTTTCTTCCTGTTTACCACTGATTTATTTTTCCCTTTCTACTTTTAACACGGAAAAGCCAAACTTGTCCAGTTCCCATTTCTGACATCCCTTTGTTTATCTGTGTTTCTTGAAAACACAGACAATGTAAGTGCATAGCAGTAACTTATTTCTGATGTTTTCCTACTAATCATATATACATATCTGCTTTTATAATTTTTGTCAAATGTAGGTTTCTGAACCATAAATCCAAACTGTAAACAGAGCCTTTTCCAAGAGTTCTTCTACCCCAGGGAATCCCAGATTACTAAATAACATCATATAATGGGACTTCTAAAAGGTATCCATTTGCAACATACACTGTATTTTTAGAATTTCATTGTCCTCCTGGTTGTAACACCAATATTGTAGAATATGAAGTATTACCATACCTGTGTCCATATTTTAGCTAACAAAATGCTAATTTTCTATCCAGTTCATCGATAGCTAATATTTGTGTGTATTTACTGAGGATCAGAATTTCTACTTGGATTGTTGAAAAATATCAACATAACATTATAGTTTATATTCTTCCATCATCCAGAGTAAACTATGAAATTCTAAATGAAATTATAAAACAATTAAAGCAATAATAATAGTACCAGCCTGTTTCCTCTTCTTTTCCCCTGAAGAGTACTAATATTTAATTAGGAAACAAAACAGAAAATGCATTAATTCTACCTTATGCTTTGGGGTATGATTTGGGTTGTGCACCGGATACCTACTTCACTAAATATTCATACCAGTACACCTGTCAGCATTTTAATCCTTTCAAATTAGTCTTTTAAAAAGGATTATTATACATACAGCTTTTTTAGTTAGATATATTTAAATTCAAAGACAACGAAGGCTAAAAAGTCTCTTTAATTTCAACCTGTCCATAATTATCTAAGGTAGACTTACCATACATTATTATTTATTTATTTATTTATTTTTGCTTTTTGAGACAGGGTCTCGCTTTGTAGTTCAGGCTGGCCCTGAGCTCACTATGGTGCTCAGGCAAGCCGCCGCAAACTCAGCAATCCTCCTGTCTCTGCCTCCCGAGTGCTGGGATTACAGGCGTGAGCTACCACGTCCAGCATTGTGGTATGCGGTGTTGATTGTTGGTGGGCGTGTCTCCATGCCCAGCATTATATGTGGTTACCGGGGATCAAACTCAGGACCTTGCACTTGCGAGGCAGGTGCCGGAACCACTGAGCTAACCCTCCAGCCCATACATTATAATTTTTACAACACATAAAAGAAAAATGAAACTCATATCTTATACCAGAGACAATCCAGAAAGTTAATATTTTCTTTCCTAGATATAAAAGAAACTCAGCAAATGAATCTCTGAAGGCTGTCCTGTATCACCTACTATCACTTGATCAAACATTGATCTATCGGTCAATCTGTTAGTGTTCCGTACCATCAGCACTTTGAAGGTAGCCTACTGTCACCAGCTTAACACTTAACCTTTTGTTTTGGCAATGAGGCGATTGAACCCAAGATGCTGTACATACTAAGTAAGCCCTCTACCACTGAATCGTATCACTGGGTCCAGATATCACCTTTTGCCCGGACACTTACTAAACTCATTTTATGCCCAACATCAAGGCTATCCAGCCACAAACTAGACAACCTCTGGCCTTTTCCTTGCTTTTCATCTGTCTTCTCACAAAAGTGTTGCACAAAAGCATGAAATTTTCTCTCAGTTTACTACTATACTCTTAGCATCAGGAATAATGTGGCACACATAGAAGATACACAGAAATCATTTGATCCAATAAAAATGAATGAGGAAGGAAATAGAGAACATTTTACATGTGAACTCTGTGAATACTCCATATGAATGAGATAACTTAAGAGTTTTAGCATAAAAGGTATAAATGTATACTCATTGAATTTTTAAAGAGACCAAAAGAAATATAAGAGCACTGGGAATAAAAATATAAGTCTGAGAAAAAATTTCCTAGGAAGGCTACGAGTTTAATATGCCGCTTGGGGAAAGTTCTGCTGCAAATACATTTCATGTCAGCATATAAACAAATGAAAATAGCCATGATATTAAATTTTAAAGTTCTGAATTTAACTACACTCTTCTCTCATCCCTATATCAGCTATTCGGGCCATCTCATATTATGGATATAGTATGTTAGCGCTCAGTACCATCAGCGCTTTGAAGGTACCTACTGTCACCAACCTAACACGTGTGCTTAGAGTGAAGACTCAGCGTGGTGCTTGATGCGTGCCTCTCAGACACCTTCGCTTTGTCCTGTTCACTTCCAGTTCTCAGAACTTTTAAACTGAAAGGCTATTCTTGGCTCTGAAACTTCAATTTCTTCCTCTTATTTTTCCTGTTCTTCTTCCTCTTTCTCCTTCCTCTTTTCTTCCTCCTCCTCTCCTTTGATTTAACACAACTGTTTTTTGTTTTAAAATTTCCACGCTCCATAATAGTTTTAATGTATTGAACACAATAAAGCATTTCATTCTGCCTTTGAAGAGGACCGTGTTCCATTCCCGAGCCTTCGGTACTGATCAGAAGTCCACTTTAATGGAAATCAGGATGTAATACAAAACACTCTGAAATATACTACACAGACAGAATTTCAGGAAAGGATCACACATGCACACATACGATGACAGAAACAACAGGAAGGAGAAGAAAAATTGTAAATGACTCCTAACTAAAGAGACTACACTGAATGACAGTATTTTACAAGTGCTAGAATGGAGCTTTCATCTAGTTATCCTACCCCTTGGTTAGAGCATCTAGCTATATCTCTACAATGCTGAACTGGTCATTTCACTCTTCTCCAGTTTCACCAGATTGTAATTAACTACAGAAAAAATCAACTACAGAAATTCTTTCATATCACTCTCAATTATTTTTCCTAATGCCATTTTGTATATAAATCTGTCTAGTGATATTCCCTCAATTTTTTTGTTTTACCTCAAAATTATTCATAGTTTGGCATTCAAAACTTCATACCATACCTCTAAAATTATTTTTGTGTAATCTATTATTATCACATGGTTTTGCTATCCAATAAAGTTGGTATATTTATAATATTTAATTTACTTACTGATTATTGTCTCTCTTCATGTAACAGAATACAATATCCAGGAAAGTATTGGTTTAAATCTTTGTTTATTGATATACTACAAATGCTTATCACATATTGCTGAAAATAATTATTTCCAATTATCCTATATTTCAAAATTACTCTAAATCACTTACTCTTCATTGGTAATGTGTTTGTATTAAACATGGTAAGCATTAAACCTTTTTGTAGAATATTATAAGTCTCATTTTTTTGTAGTTCTGGGGATCAAACTGTGGCTCTAGTGCTTCCAAGGTAGGCTCTGTACCACTTGAGCTAAATCCTCAGCTTCTAAGTCTTAACTAAATTATATTCTTACTACATCCCAGGTCAACGAAATCTGCCTAATGCAAATTGTGTTTGTGTGTGCATGGATATGCATAGAAACACACACACATACGCATACAAGGAACGGAACCCAGGCCAGGATCTTCACAATGAACTACATCCCCAGCTAACTTGTTGTGCATTTGTTTTTTGTTTTGTTTTGTTTGAAAAGGCTCATGCTATTAGTTGAGGCTGGCCTTGAACTCACTATAAGGCCAAACTGACCTTGAATACACAGCTATGCTCTTGCTTCAGCCTTCCAAATTCTGGGATGATAGGTGTGTACCACCCTTCCATTTTTTGTTGTTGCTGTTTTTTGTTTGTTTGGTTGGTTGTTTTTTTTTTTTTTCTGGCTAAGAAACTTTGTTTTATAGTCTCACATTGGACTACTATTATCATTTTTTTCTGCTGATGTGTCACAACCACAGAACATATTTTTTTATGGACACCTCAGCCAAGGAAAATAAACTATTTTATGTGTGTGTGTATGTATGTGACATACAGACCAAAAAGAACTGAACCACTGAAAAAGACTGGAAGCTCAAGATTAAAGAGCACCTGGTAAAAGTATATAAAGCCTTCAAGTTATTGACCTTCAAAGATTTCACCTGCTATGCATTAGCAAAGAGGTGTTACAATGTCTCTTAAGGAGATTTTGTATATAGATACATAGGCAATGAAGTCACATTTTGCCAGAATGTGTGTGTATATGTTTGTACACATAGATCACATCCATAACCTCAAGGGAATATGATTTGGCATTACTACATGCAGTCAATTCTGTTTTTGCCTTTAATCTATTTCATCCCATTTTTTGAAGATGTAATTCACCAAATTAACTTGACAAACCACTAATGAGTTGCAGTGATTGATTTGAGAAAATTTAGCTCAAAGAGATTTAGTCTCCTGGCCTGACGGAGTTAGAGAGGGTTCTGACGATGCTGTTCAACAAAACCGAGCCACTGTTGGTGATTTTTACAGCAGTCTTGGAAATGTATAAGTATTAGGATAGCACTAAGTATAAATGTTACTTCAGTCTTCAAAAGAGAAAAAATTATATTTGATAAAGTGGACAGTAACACAAGGAATAATATTTGAATGAAGAAAGGAAGTAGTAATTATTAATATTCACCATAATTTCTGTTGAAATTAATCAAATGAAACTAACCTCAGGGATGAGTTGATGATAGTCTACTAAGGATAGAAAACATAATTTTTGAAAGATAAAGAAACAAAGAGCCTCTTTATTCCAAGGAGAGACATAACATAATGTGTCATTAATCCAGTTTCCCTCTGCTGCTGGAGTAACAAGTAGACTCTATTTCCCAGTGGGACCATACGACTAAAACTAGAAAATTGAAAGGGAACAAGGAATGATACATAAAGCTCTCAGAGTTGACCCTTTGTCTTTGTAAGCGACACCCTTTCTTAACTGCTCTCACCTCCTTAAGACAACACTGCAGCAATGATCCTTTCTCTCTTACATTAACTACTGTCACTTCACTATGGACTCACTATATGTTAACAGACAGCTGGAAGGTACTATTTCTTCAGTAACATGTGTCTCTTTAAGCTGATGCACAAGTCCAGATTTACTCAATTTCTCTGTTCCCTTTATTTGAAATAGCTTAACTATTTCCTGTTTGAATTCTCACCCTTCGGCTCCTCTCCTCTCCCCTTCTTCCCCATCCCAGAGATTGAATTCAGAGCCTTGATGGACAAATGAGGTACGACAGAGCTATACCCCTAGCTCTGAAATAGTCTCAGGAATCTATTTTAATTTCTTCATTTGCTCTTTCATAAGTAAGTCATTTATAGGATCCCAAAATGACGTTCGTAGTGCTACTCCATTGGATTTTTCTTTTCAAGCTTATCTTCTTTGGTTTCCAAGGGCAGTTGTATAGTTTTCATGTAAGCAGTCTTTTTTGGCTCTCAGAGCATCACTCTGTTGGTTTCCTTCATAGCCACTTCATCCATCACCCGTTAGAGTTCTCATCTCACCTCTTGCCTTGGAACGCTTCAGGGACAACAAGTGATCACCTCATGTATGCTACCTATCTAAAGGTTCTCATCAGATTTCATTCCTTTAAGCATTAAGCACACACAGATGATAGGTAGAAATGTATACTTAGTTTAGACCTTTGACTCATCATAAGACCAACTCCTTCCTGACTAACCTTGCTAATATGATACTCATCTCAAGTTTAGTAAGTCCACAACTGAGCCCACAAGTCCCTTTAATTTCTCCAGTCTTTGATATTTGATATACAACTCTTCCAGATATAACACAAAAGGCTTGGAATCAACTTTGACTACCCTCCATATTCCATATTCTAGTCCCTCAGTAAGTCCTCTCCGTTAAAGCACAACCAGGGCTCAACAAATTTCAGTAGAATTTACACTGCTCTCACCTGGTCTAAGATGTCCCCCATTTATCATCTGTCAGTATTGTGTGGCACTTCCAATTGGTTTCATTAGTTCTAGCTTTTTCTTCCCAGGAGTTAGTCATCTACACAGCAGCCTGAATATCTTTTTAACATTCATACTCTTGAGAACAAGGCCATCACAATAATATCCCAAGTGATCATCTTAACATGACAAATGGGATCACTTTCCTGAACTTCACATATTTGTCATGCTACATTAGGTGAAAAGACATATGAATTGAGTTGATTCTTAGAATTATTTTGAAAAGGTGTTCTCTAACTTGAATTAAGTGGTAGGGATATTAGTTTTGTTGTTGAGACAAGGTCTCACCTATGGTAAAGGCTGACCTTGAACTCAGTATATAGTACGTACTGGTCACAAGCTCACGGTAATGGTATTATGGGCATGCAGGACCGTGCCCGGTTGACATATACTGTGTGTGTGTGTGTGTGTGTGTGTGTGTGTGTGTGTGTGTGTGTGTGACTTTTTCGCAGTTACAATTTCAGTATAACTCCCACTTCTACTTATTGGCCTTTGTTAATGGACATAAAGAAACAATTTGCCTATCCAAAATAGTTAAATGCTAGAATGTTACTTTCAGTTAATAATAATTTAGGCAATAAGCATTCTTTGTCAATATATATTTCATGCTTGCCGGGCATGGTGGCTCACGCCTGTCATCCCAGTACTCGGGAGGCAGAGACAGGAGGATTGCTGAGTTCGAGCCTTGCCTGGGCTACATAGTGAGCTCAGGGCCTGCCTGAACTACAAAGCGAGACCCTGTCTCAAAAAAAAAAAAAATATATATATATATATGTATATATATATACATATATTTCATGCTTGTAAATATATTTTATAAATGTTATAAATATATATACACAAATCATATTTGTTGTACAAATTTTATACATGTTTAAACTTTGTGTTAAAAATATGACTGTATTAATATAATAAACAGAAATCTGAGGAAAGGCACCATTAAAACTTTTACAACACATTTTATTCTTACATATGGACATATGTATATAGCTATTTTAATCAAATTGGATGTAATTTTATCAAAGTACGTTCTTCCCTGTTACACATTAGACTGCTCAGAAAATAAGTTATTGCTATGAGCTAGGAGTTCATATTTACTATTTACAACTTAATGATTTACTTTTACAATAATGCATATGGAGGATTATTTTGTCAGGCTGCAAAAAAAAAGTTTTCTAAAAAAAATCCATAGCTGAAATATATCTTCTAGTTTAAAAAATAAAAATCAAAGACATAGAAGCAAATTTACAAAATTTGGTCTGTACCTCTGAGTAGATCTAGAGGTACTTCTTGCCTTGCTCTTGCCTGAATTTGGAGATGAATAAGGCAGAGAGCATGCTGCATTATTTTATCTAGCTCTATCTGCTCCTTAAAAAATGCTTTTTATATTCCTTTTTGTGTAAGAATTATATTATTAAGTAGAAAAGTCGTATCAATACCTTGATCCAGCATCATAAAAACGACTATATAAACTTTCTGTTTTTGTTTAAACTAAATTATATCTTTATGTTGTAGGTGTGATATTGCTGATCTTCTATCCCATCTTCTGGATGAAAGCTTTTATCTAAGGTAGAACAGTCATTTTACTAAAGCACTGCGTAAGAGAATGTCTAATGACTGGATTAAACATGCAATTTCATTGGCCTTTCTTTTATATTAACATGTGCCATTAACACAGAAGATTTAGGGAGCTGTCTGAGGTTCACTGCCACAAGTTATGTTATAGTGGCATAATAGATTTTCTTCAAGTATCCATACATTATAAATGGAAGTTACCATGTATCTGACAAAAGTAATTTTGTAGAATAGTATTTCTAAAACTATTTATGTGACATCTAATGAAGTAGCATTTTCTGCACTTAAGGTGAAATGACCATAGAAATTTGCTAACCTTTCATGACAGCATGACTTAAAAATCCATTACTTGCTTAAGGAAATGCACTACTTGACTCTTCTGTAATTCTAATAGCAAACAGCTATCCAACATTTTCAGGGTCATTAAATAAAAAAACGATAAGGAGAGAAAATCATTAATTTATATTTCGCTTCTAATGAGAACAGAATTAGTTTTCACTTTTCCAGTTGAAACATCCTGTACTCAGTGATTTGTATCAAAAGCACCTCTCCTTTAAGGTATAAGATCTGCTGATCTAAAGTTACAAAAGTTCACAACAGTATCTACAGACCAGTATCAACACAAGTGGCACAAGATCTACATGCCTAAAATTTAAACTGTTCTCAAGTTTATTTTTCCTATACTGTACTTTACTCCTTTTTATAGACATCAATCATGTTTAGGCCAGTATGTATTTAAACCTTCAATAAATCTTTCTTAATGTGGGAATCAATTTAGAACTTTGAAGAGAGGAGGAGGAAAGCCATAGTTCTGCAGATGAAAGAATTTTATCCCACACTCAGAAAGCCCATGAAAATCCTAATAATCAGCTATTACAACTTGAAATTTGATCTATTTCACTGAATAATTTCTAAGAACATAAATGAATTTCTTCAGGATATCATTCACTGCCTTTGTTGACATAATTATAGAAATTACAGTTTAAATGTAGTATAACTATTTTCACTTTGTCTACTTTCTTAATGGCATTAGAAAATTGTTGCCTTAAAGTATTATTTAACTTATTTGCATTCTCAAATCATATTTTAAGTGCATATACTATATTCATCAATAACAGTTCAAGTGATATTTATTATATTTTTTCTGATAAAGCTGTTAGAAAGAGTAAGTTAACAGTTACTCTTAGAGTAGAAATCGTGAAACCAACCACAAAGCAGTTTTAGAATTTTTTAAGTTTTCTTGCCTAACAGAGCTGTGAAATTGCATAATATTGTATTTTATAGTATTATATGGTATCAAGTTTGAAAAAAATGGTTCACGTGTTGATAAAGGTTGTGATAGTTGGTAGGTTGTAGGATAAATTTTAAGATGATTTGAAAAAGAATGCATATGTGTATAGGGGGTGGGGGTTGTAGGGTGGGTAAGGATATGGATAAAAATGAGAATTAGCTTATGTCATATACTGGTACAAATTCCCCATTGTTGAATGTGATTGTGAGCTGTATATAAAATGTGCCAATAAAGAATTCAATTTAAAAAAATGGGCTAGTTTTACCAATATGCATCTTAAAATATGGAATATCATTGGTGACTTGCATTTACAACATGGCCTCATTTACTTTCATAGATTGTTATGTCCCAAGCACAAGAGTGTAATAAAAATAACTGTTGTTGAATGAAATGTATTTCACTTACAAGCAGCCAAATCTTATATTATTGATGAAAACTTATTATGTAGAGTTGTGATAAACCGGAAAGAGAGCCTAATCGATCTTAAAAACTTACACTGTCACTTTTAAGCAAGCCTGTCAGGCCTCCTCCTCCTCCCCGCCCCCCTCCTCCTCCTCCCCCTCCTCCTCCTCCTCCAATCAGACTGCAGTTTCAGCACCCACCCACTTTCATCGCCACCAACGTGTCGTGTCCTAAGACTCATTTTACAGCAGGGCGGCTCTGTCCACACTCACTGGGACCACAGGTTTATGTCACAGCCAGATTTCTAAACATCATCACCCAGAGAATCCTGAATTGTAAAGCAATTCCTAAACACAAGGCACATTTAGGAAGAACTTCAGAAGAAGTGATTGTTCTCCCATTCTGAAATAGAAATCTTCCTGATCCAAGTTGGGCTTTCTGAGTATATTAACACAGAGAAAGCAGTTATCCTCATGTCTTAAAATAGCACAGATTGAACATTTAACCTTCCTGCACCCCAGTCAGAGTCTAATTACTATTTATGTCAAACACACACACACACACACACACACACACACACACACACCCACCACCACCACCACCACCACCACCACCACTTTGGTTTCCTCATAATGGAATAGAACAAGAGGAAAATAAAATGGAATCAGCTGAAAAGTACAAAGAGAGAGAAAAACGTGTTTGTAGGGATTTAAAAGGATTATGTCAGACTAGTCAAACTCAATTTCCCTATTATAATGCTGGTCCTTCAAAGTAACTATTTTAAGGTATTACCCTTTAGGAAAGAGTTTGGTAACTATTCGTGATGAAGGGTAATTATATTTTCAAATTCTAGTTTTATTTTTAGCAACTTACTAAGTCTCTGAGAGGACATGAACTCCTAGGACACTCAGAATAACTCTGTCTCCCCTAGGTTCGTCACATGCTCAATGTTTGTGAGTAACCGTGTTTATTTACTGGATACTGGCAATGCCTCCTCTCAGAAATAGAAATATGGATTTGCTGAAGCTTAATCAGCAGGGTGTTCTACATAGACTGATGTTTTCCAGTGTCCTGGGGAATATGTACAGGTCTATTGTTCCCTCTTTTTCAAAGTCACGTACGAGGAATTTATGAATATTTTTAAGCCAACGTCTCCGACCTGAATTACAATGGCTAAGCACTGAATCCAAGTCTTTCCCCTTAATGTGGTCCTGTCTACCTTTTCCATTCTAGCTAGGGTACAGAAAATCATTAAAAGATAATAGCAGCCTGATTTTACAAAAGTATACAAAATAGCATTTTATTAGTTTTTTTCACTAAATTTTAAATAAATAAAATTATAAACTATGGTCTGCTATAGTTATATGATTTATAATAGTAGAGAGTCTCTGTCTCCATTTCATAGAAAAAAATGTTCATTGAGAACAAAAATATAATTTATAACATAATTAAATAAATTAAATAATTTTAATAATTTTAATTAATATATAGTCATAAAACAAGTAACTACTGAAAACATTTTTATGGAATATTTTGTTTTCTTTTTCTTTTTACAAATTATTTTGAACAACTATTATGAATCAAGAACTGGAATGCAGTGACTGTTTAAAATTAAATCTGGAAAAGCAACTATATTATGTGAATATTCATATCATTAAAACATGTATTATAAAAATGTGTAATAATAGGACAGTTAAAATAAAAATAACAAAGAGAATCAACTCTATGTAAAAGTAACTAAGAGAGTATCCTTTGATTATTTCAAATATATCTTGACTGCTTTTCAAGGAAGCTAAAAATAATCACTCAGTAAAATGAAGCTAGTTATATCTAAAATCTCAATACATACACTATGCTTCACTGAAATATATTAAAATTAATACATGAACTTGTTTCAAGAATATATCAGATATAATTTTTCTACTACATTTTCTTACCTTTTCTTTACTGTTTATAATTTAACCTCTAAATCTACCAAAATTTCCCGTATATTCTTTTAATCATCCAATGAGATTCTTGAGTGTCAGATAAAACCCAATACTCACAGTTCCAAAAATTTTATCTGTGTAACATTAATCTCAACAATTAATCAAGATGTGATTAATTGGAAAGTATGAAAGTAAACTGTATTTGCAACTTTATTTTAGAATGAGAAACTGTCATTGGAATGAGCTCTATTTTAAACTCATAATACATTTAAAACTTTGCTCAACTTCATTCATTTCTTGGAAAAATTTTCTTGGGGAAAGGGAAGAAGAACCAAATTATATTTTGTACCTGAAATCTCATTTTGAGAGTAAGGGGATTAAAGTAAATCATATACATAAAATTTTAAATTCATAGCCTTCCTTTTGTGTGGAAATATTGACAATTTTTCATATTTTTAAATTAATTTAAGTTTCTTACATGACTCCCATTGTAAGAGATGCTCACATACTTTTGAGGGTTTTGACTATTTTTCAAGAGAACAACTTGGAGAGGAACCATTAACATTGAATCCTTTGTGTGCACTGGTTTAGTTTAGATCCTAAACAATACATTAAACAGGGATTTGTTTTAAATACCTCTGTTTGCTCTATTTCATGAATTGTAAAAAATTAGAAATGAAAACACCCTTTTGACTTAGAGCGCATCTTCTTGGTTGTATGAATGAGTGGGCTTAACAATAAAATAGAAGAAGTATAACAGCAGCTATATCCAAGGGACACATTTAAACATTTTATTTCATTATATCAAATTGATTCTAAACTACTAAAATCCAGAACTAGTTGGAGGCAGAAAATGACAACACATCAAATTACTAGCTAAATATAGTGCTATAGGAAGAGTGTTCTGAAAAGAAGATTGGCTGTTTAAAGATAAAGGGGCATTAGGGTCAGCCATTAACGTCGAAGGCACACAAGCAGCAATCCAAGGGCCCAGATAATACGCACTAATAGTGGGGTTTTGCTGGATCCAGGCTGAGGCAGGTGCGTGTTTCACAGCTGCAGAGGCCCACACAGCCATACACACACATTTACATGGCCGTGAACACAGAGCACATACAAACCAGCTCCCTTGAAATGGACAGGACGGAAAACTAACAAAAACCCCTGAAAAGTAACGAGCTCATATAAATGCTTAAACACCAGCCCTCCATCTTGTGGTGATCACCTAATTCACAACTGCCAAAGATTCTGAAGCATACGTGGATACACACTCAGGCTAAAGTTCTAAAAGATAAATTATTGCCCCCCCAAATTCACCAGCTGTCACACTTAAAACTGCCCTAATTTTGTGCCTCAGTTCCCTCATTCTATTAAATACATTTCTGAAGAATTACTTTGTCTCCTTTCTTTAAAGTGTGTTCCATTTCAAAACTAAAATATAACAAAAGCACTTATCACAAAGTCTGGTTATCAAGATTGTGTGTAAATATGAAACACATATACAATATCATAGTGCCTGGTTTATACAGGTTCTATACGCAAATGCTAAAACAACAACAACAAGAACAAACGTCAAAGCCTTCTAACAAGAAGAGCATTTGATATACCTGGGGAGCAGCTTAGAAGATAAGAGGCAGAGGACAGCAGGAGAGAGAGAGGGACAATATAGTGGCATGAAGAAAATAAGAATACGTGGAGCCTGTGAGCTGCTCGGTGCAGAGAGACAGTTGAGCAGAAGAACGACTGCATAATTTGAAAAACAACAACTCGATTTGCATTTTGTACATAAAAGAGACTGCTTTGGGGGAAGACGAGAAGAAGGAAGACCAGTTGGAAGGCTATGTTAGTAATCCAGATGAGAGGGCGGGGGATTTAGCTCAGTGGATCTGGTGTCTGCCTTGCAAGCAAAGGCGTCAAAATTTGATCCCAAGTAACTGCATGCCGCAATGCTGGGTGTGATGACTCACACCTGTAATCCCAGCACTAGGGAGACAGTTGCAGGAGGATTGCTGTGAGCTCCAGGTTTCTCCGGGCTACATAGTGAGTTCAGGGCCAGCCTGAACTACACAGTGAGACCCTGTGTCAAAAAAATTGGTAATAGTAATAATCCAAATGAGAAATGGTAATGACTTAGACAACAGTACGTGCAGGGGAGGTGAGGAGGATTCCAGATAAACAAAATGAAAGTATGCAAAATCTATTGATTGATTCAGTTTGAAATTAGACAGAGAAGGGAATCCAAGGCAACCTCAAATTTTCTGTCCAAATTCTGTCTGAAGAATTGGAAGAATAAAGCTATGCATCCACAGAAATGGAATCAACTATCAGGGAAGGAAGCTCAGACCAAAAGTACCCCCCACTCCATTTTACCTGCTCTCCACCAGTGTCCATTCTCCTCTCTGTTGGGAGAAGATGTGGGGAGTTTAACTGGGAATATTTCTTAGCCTCTGTCAAGGGCTTGGCATGACTAGTAACTTAGTTATAGCTCTTGGAGTCTAAAAGATGTGACTGATGGTCATTCCACTTGCAGCCCTAAGTGAGTTTTACATGTGTCTTTTGACCTTTCCTCCATTCTTACCACTACATGTCTAAGATAAGAGTTGTTCTACCAACCTTGATCGTATACTAAGAGAGATTAATTGGTCCCTTGCTGAGGTCAGTATATTTTCTGGCCTTTGGTATAGAGCTTTAGGTTGTGTCCTCACTAAATATAACATTTAAGAGAAAGATGTTGACCAGGCAGCTGGGATTCTTTGGCATCTGGGAAATATTTGAGGTTAAAAGATTGGATGAATTACCAAAGCTTCACCCAGAAATTAATTTTCTCCATACACATGAGCCCACTCTCTTATGATGAAATAGGCCCTGAACACTTGCCATAGAATCTTGTTAAGCACAAAACAGGAAAATGATATTGTTTGCTTTGAAAAAAGATCAAGTCATCTTATTTTATTGTTTTTAAATTTACTATACAAAGGTCAGACTTCCTTTGTCTTTCCATTTGGATAGAAGAATACTATGGACTTTTGTCTATCAAAATTATATAATGAAGAAAGAGAAAATCAGAAATAATTTTTAATCAAACAAGACTTATTTTTACTATATTTTAGAAGTTTTAGTCATTTTTTAGAATTCACACAGCAGCTACCACTGTGCAGTTTTAATCATCGTATCAATTTCTACATGTGTACAATTGACTTGGCTCTGATAGTTATCGGGCTTGGGAGTTCAAGCTAAAAGTGTTTCCCCTTGAAAGAACTGGATCATTTTGTAAAAAGTTGCACAGAATGTTACCATGGAGAAAACTGCTAAATTTGTACACATGGACCACTAAAACTTCAGAGGGAAACTTTGTGGCCACATCCGGGCATCTTCATTTCTGCTAAGAGAAGGGCTGACCGAAGTGTTTAAGTATCTTCTTTAAACATATAGAGAATTACTTTGCACAGAGAGCACAAGGGAAAGAGCACACCACAGTTTCCTGAGCCCAATGTCAGGACTCACATTCTGAAAGTCTCAGGAGACCCCCTGAGGTTAAGGAGAGTTTCGTCGTTGAAAACTCTGCGCACAATCATTTGAGAATATCAGGGTGACAGTGGCATGTTTTCTCTTAGAATTTATGTCATGTGATTACCACAGTTAATTTTACTGGTATCAATGTATCTTTCAAAAACCTTGGATCATGGGACTACAAAAGGGCCTGGGAATGTTTCCTTTTCCTCCTTTGGAAAAGGACGCCAAAATGAATAACTACTAAACAGATTTCCACCTTATTGCCTTAATTGGGATTTCAAATCTATTGAAGAGTTTTGTGTCACAAACTTTACTTAATAAAAACGTTCAATAATCCTCTATGGGAAATAATGTTTCTAATTCAATAAAATTTTAAAAATGTAGCATTATATATCAATGTATAAACAGCAAATGTATATGAATAGATTTTATTGAACAACGTATCTGAGCACTGAGGACTGAACCAGGTGGTTTCCAGATTTGGCCAGCGTTTTATGAAACCATTATTCTTATCTGACATTACTGTGGTATCACAAACCGTAGTGAAATTTGATCACATTCTGTTTTATTATTCCTTTGTACCACATTGCTTTCACCAGTAACTGGTAAAAATGCAGAGGCAATTGCAGTACAACCATAAAGAGACTCATTTCTCTTTTTGTGCACTGTCTAGAACTATATGAACAGCATAGACATAGTCTGTTTATTGAAGCCATCCTAAAAAATTGTAGGAAATGATTATATTTTATAATACAGATAAATATATAATTTAATGAAGCACTTCTTTAACAGTTATCTCTAACTTGGAGAAGACAAAAAAGAGAAACAGTAGCTAACAAATATAAGATTATATCTCAAGTAAGTTATTCAAATGTTGTAAAAAATAAGACATTTAACCTGAATACTGACGTTCATGTATGTTTATTTTGTTATGAGAGTATCCAAAGATTTTAGTGGGGGATAATCTCTAAAGCAAATATCCACAAAGTATTGACAGGTATACATTTTCCATTAATATTTTGAAAAGTAAGTCTTGGCAATGAGAAGATGAAATAGTATTTAGTTGCATATATGTGTTTAATTATTTTAATGATTTTATTTTTCATAATTGTCACTGGAATTAATGTATACATTTATACATTTATGATTTATTTTCTGCTTAAACACTAGACATAACTAAGATAAATGAACAAGAGGACTAGTTCCTAGATTCTGTATGTCCATGAAGTTATAAAAATTTTAATCTTATTATGATACAAAACATAATATTATATTTCTAGTGAAGTCATTTCCTTTTATATGGATATCAGTATATTGGACTTATGGAACTGAAATGAGTTTAAAAACATTTCATAAGGGAACAATAGTGAATATTATATTGGTATTATTGTATCTCTTTTTTTCATCAGGCAAACTCTTCCCAATATAAATATTGCTATATTCTTCTATTTTACTTATACTTGACAAAATGAAATAGTACCAGCCAAGCTGGATGATTTCTTATTAATAAACATTGCCTTTGAGTATACCAAAACATGTAATATGAAAGGATTATGAATATGTGGATTATGATAATCTCTAAATGTTTTTAGATAAAAATGAATCCAGCTGGGCGTGGTGGCTCACGCTTGTAATCCCAGCACTCGGGAGGCAGAGACAGGAGGATTGCTAAATTCGAGGTTTGCCTGGGCTACATAGTGAGTTCAGGGCCAGCCTGAACTGCAAAGTGAAACCCTGTCTCAAAAAAAAAAAAGAATCCAAATTTTATATATATAATATATGCAACATCCTCTATTTCAAAAATGTTTCATAATATGCAGTAAGCATAAAATGCATGTTGATTTAAGAACCCATAACATCGATTTCTTTAATTGGTTTAGATTCTGTGAAAAAATGGACATCTTCATTTTTGGTACTCTTACTGATTCAGCATGATACTATTTTGTTAAATATTCTTAAATGTCAATATTCGTGTAATTGATCTGTATGAAAATCCGATATAAAGTAAAAATAAATTATATAGAAGAGAAAATGAACTTAAATATTTAAAAAATAAGAAAATAACTAGAAACCAATTTAAGTGAAATGTCATCCCTTGATGGTCATACTCTGCTATCTAAAAAAAATATAAAGTAATAAAGCCACCGTGATAAAAACTGCATGGTACTGGCAAAGTAACAGACTCCAGGACAAGTGGAGTACATTAAAAGATCCAGAAACATCTCTAGATACACCAAGCCACCTTATCTTTTCTTTTTTCTTTTTGAGACAGGGTCTTGCTTTGTAGGTCCGGCTGGCTCTGAGCTCACTATGTAGCCTAGGCAAGCCTGGAACTCAGCAATCCTCCTGTCTCTGCCTCCCGAGTGCTAGGATTACAGGCGTGAGCCACCACAACCAGCAAAGCCACCTTATCTTTGACAAAGGTGCCAAACATCTTAATGGAGGAAAAGTTAGCCTCTTCAACAAATGGTGTTGGAAAAACTGGGCTTTAACCTGCCAAAAACTAAAGCTAGACCTATCTCTTTCACTGTGTACAAAACTAAATTCACAATGGATTCAACACTTAAACAATACAGCAAAAACAATTAAGTGCTGCAAAACAGGTTAGGTAAAACTCTTGGAAATAGTGGCTTAGTTAGAGTCTTTATGAACAAAACCTCTATAGCCCGAGAACTAGCAGAATGAATCAACAAATGGAATCTCATCCTACCTAAATTTTCTGCACAGCAAAAGAAACCACTGGCACCGCTAAAAAACAACCAACATGAGAAAAAAATCTTTACTAGCTGTTTGTCAGACAAAAGGATAATATCTAGAATATATAAAGAACTTAAATCTGTCCCTTCAAGTTTAAAGATCCAATTCAAAAATGAGCATCTGAAGCCGGGCGTGGTGGCTCACGCCTGTAATCCCAGCCCTCCGGAGGCAGACACAGGAGGATTGCTGAGTTCTAAGCTTGCCTAGGCTACATAGTGGGCTCAGAGCCAGCCTGAACTACAAAGCGAGACCCTGTCTCAAAGAAAAACAAACAAACAAACAAACAAACAAAAAACTGAGCATCTGAAATGAACAGACACTTCTCAGAGGTAGAAGTCAAAGCAGCCAAGAAACAAATGGAGAAATTTAATCATTTATATCCAAATGGATACACCTTGAGGATACACTAATTAGTGAAATAAATGGATCACAGATATGTAAACACCATGTCTTTTCTCTTGTATGAGAACCTGTAGATGTAAATGAGTTCTACAATGTATGATAGATTTTGTAAAATAGGAAATGTTCAAAGGGATTGTGGAGATATGGAGATGTTAATGAGTTCTAGAATGTATGATGGATATTGTGAAATAGAAACTATTTAAAGGGAAATGTGGTAGAAAACTGAGTAATGAGGGGTAAAGAAAAATGTGATGATAATAAAACAAGGGAAACACTGAGGTTTCATCTCACTCTACAAAAAATAGCTGCTATTGCAAAATCAACCAGTAATAAAGCTGGCAAGGCTGTGGGGAGAAAGGAATACTCCGCTGTTGGTGGGATTGCAGACTTATACAACTGTTGTGGAGATCAGTGTGGAGATTCCTCAGAAAACGAGGATTACAGGTCCCATTGGACCCTGCCATTCCCCTGCTAGGAATATACTCAAAGGAGTTAAAAGAATCATATTGTAAAGACACGTATGCACCCATGTTCATAGCAGCTCAGCTTGTTATAGCCCAGTCTTGGAAATAACCCAGATGCCCATCAACTAGAGACTAGATACAGAAGACGTGTTTTTGTTTTGTTTTGTTTTGTTTTTTAATAAAATGGGTATTATTCTGCCATAAAGAATGGCAAGTTTCATTCATTTATATCCAAATGGATACATCTTGAGGATACACTAATTAATGAAATAAATAGATCACAGATATGTAAATACTGTGTCTTTTCTCTGGTATGAGAACCTGTAGATGTAAATGAGTTCTAGAATGTATGACAGATTTTGTAAAATAGGAAATATTCAAAGGGAATGCGGTGGGCAAACATAATGAGGGGAAAGAATAAACTTGATTTGAAAAGAAAAAGAAATAGCACATATGTAAGGGATGGGGGATTGTGGGTGGGTAGTGATATGGGTAAAAATGAGAATTAACTTGTATCATATACTGGTACAAATTCCCCAATGTTGAGTCTGAGTGTGAGCTGTATATAAAATGTACCAATAAAGAATTCAATTTGAAAAAAAGTAATGTCATGAAATAATTGTGAGGATTAGTTAAGAAACCTATGTAAAATATTAAATTCAGGATATGTCTTTGTTTGTTTGTTTGTTTGTTTGTTTGTTTGTTTGTTTGTTTGTTTTTGAGACAGGGTCTCGCTTTTGTAGTTCAGGCTGGCTCTGAGCTCACTATGTAGCCCAGGCAAGCCTCGAACTAAGCAATCCGCCTGTCTTTACCTCCCGAATGCTGGGATTACAGGCATGAGCCACCACGCTGGGCACTAGGATATGTCTTTTTGTACCAGTATGTGACACAATTTAATTCTCATTTTTTTCTCATTCCTCTACCCACCCCACAACCCACCCAATACATAAGCTTTGTTTCCCTTGTTTTATTATCATCACATTTTTCTTTACCCCTCATTACTTAGTCCTCTACCACATTTCCCTTTAAATAGTTTCTCTTTCACAATATCCATCATACATTCTAGAACTCATTAACATCTTCAGTTTCTCATACCAGAGAAAAGATACAATATTTATACATCAATGACCTATTTATTTCATTTATGAGTATGTCCAGAAGGTATGTCTATTAGTATAAATGACTCAAGTTTATCATTCTTTAAGGAAGAGTAATACTCCATTTTACAGAAAAACTACATCTTCATCCAGTCTGCAGTTGATGGGCATTTGGGTTGTTTCCAAATTGAGCTGTCACAATCTGAGCTCCTATGAACATCAGTGCACATATGTCATTATCATATAATTCTTTTAATTATTTTGTGTGTATTCTACAAGGGCAATAGCAGAGTCAAATGGGAACTCTAATCCTAATAATTTTAGGAATCTCCACACTGACTACAATAAAGATTGTACCAGTCTATATTCCCACCAATAGTTGAAAAGGGTTCATTTTTCTCTACAGCCTCCACAGAAAGATATGGGCTTTGGAGAAAATTAAAACACCTTTTCAAAAATATTAAAAACAATATCATAGTTAATGCTATAACAAAAGTGACATCAAATTGGCAACTACTCACTACCTAGTCCTAGTAGCTATTTAATATTATGTTCACATACAGAACATTTTTCTTAATGTAAAATGCAATAATGAAGCATGATGATCTCTAAAGTCTAAGTATGTCAGAAACTAATAAAACACTTTGATAGTAGACAGAAAAACTAGGAAATTAGTTAGAAAAATTAGTATCAGTTAAAAAAATTAGTAAAGTTAGAAAAATTGAAATAACAAAAGAGTAGGCCTTTGGTCAAACTAAAAGTAGAAGATAATTTAGGAAGATAAGATGTTGAAAAGGATAATTACAAACAAATAGTACATGGGAAATAAGGAAAAGTAGGAAGCATGCAAAACCAGTGAATATGATTTGATAGATGAATGATACAAAATGTTCCTGGAACAATAAAACTTTGTATTCATCATATAGATGAACCCTTAACATACCAAGTTGAAAGATAAATAATGAAATAAATATATAAAAAGAAAAGAATGATTAATACACCTAAAACTAGACTAGGGTAGAAAAATAAGAAACATGTAAAATTTTACTTGAGAGGGGCACTTTATACTGTTTAGAGAATGTAACATTCCTTTTTTTTTTTTTTTTTTTTTGAGACAGGGTCTCACGTTGTAGTTCGGTCTGGCTCTGAGTTCACTATGGAGCCCAGACAAGCCTCGAACTCAGCAATCTTCCTGTCTCTACCTCCCAAGTGCTGGGATTACAGGCTTGAGCCACCACGCCCGGCAGCATTCATTATTTTTAAAAAGTAAGAGATAGGTTCTTTTGGATTCTGTTCTTTGTGACTGTTGTACTTGAAGTAAACAAAAACCTGGGATTGATTTACAACCCAAGGTTAAAATCCAATGTCCTATGACCATGTTAGGAGACATGATGAGTATATAGGTTCTTCTGAAACAATCAATATTAGTAAAAACACTTGATTTTGTGTATTATTTGGTTTTTAAAAAATTTTTACTAATGTAATTCTCTTATTGGATTTAGGAAAATAGAGCATTTACCAGATAACTAGAACAGAAGAATAAAAGCCAGAGATGTGGGTAAATCAGATGTATTTACCTGTGATTGAGGAAGGAAATTTTAATTAAATAAGTAGACCTATAAATGGAGAATTAAACATTATAGGTGAAATAATAAATGAACCTATCTTTATCAGATGGAAAATACATCAAAGTTATATGTAAATATACACTGAAAATGATGTATATTCTTAAAATATTTAAATAATTTAAAGTATAAATTTAATTTCTTATAATGTGCATTGCACTATTTTAAAGATCTCTTCTTATAAATACTGTTGCTTGATATAGGTAGATAGATAGATAGATAGATAGATAGATAGATAGATAGATAGATAGATAGATAGATAGATGATAGATAGATAGATAGAGTAGAGTAGGAAGCAACTTTCCAGGTTGATAGACTACATTGAAATGGTAATCAAGTTTCTTCAGAAGTTACCTGTTTTTATACTTTAAGTGGTGAGGAAGCAAATGAAAAGATTAAGAAGAACAGAAACAAGGACCTCAAGACCAATGACAGGCATATTTATTGCCTTTGTGATTTGGACACGCCTGTCTGAATCTGTCAATTTCAGTATGTTTCGGCAGTCTGGCTTTATACTTAAATATGCATATTTTTTCTTATAAATATGTGATGCACTAATGTTACCACCAAGCTCTAGGTTCATGACTTCTGATTCTTCTATGAAAGGGATGTTGCCAGCATAGTATTTTTTAGTGACTAATATTTATTTTTCCAACTCAGATAACACCTATTTCTCACAGCAGTAATTCACTCCTCTCCATATTGATAATGATTTGATTTTTTTTTTTTTTAAAGACAGGGTCTCGCTTTGTAGTTCAGGCTGGCTCTGAGCTCACTATGTAGCCCAGGCAAGCCTGGAACTCAGCAATCTTCCTGTCTCTGCCTCCTGAGTGCTGGGATTACAGGCATGAGCCACCACGCCTGACACTGTGGTATATGGTATTGATTGCTGGTGGGCATGAGTTACCACGCCCAACACTGTACGTGATTACCTGGATCGAACTCAGGACCTTGTGCTTGCAAAGCAGGCACCGGAACCACTGAGCTAAATCTCCAGCCCAATAATGATTAAAAATTTATATCAATATTTTATATTACCGTCTATTGATAGCTACATGGATATAGCGGGCAGAGCAATAGAATTTAAAGGTGTATATTTAAACTCAATATATTATTATTTAGAATAACTTTCCTCCATGATGATCAATCCTCTGAAATTTATAATTTAATTATAGTTGTGCATGTCTAAAACCCTTTAAAATTACTGATCTTTAATTTATACTTCTTAAATAATAATAATAATAAAGTGGTAGAAAATTATAGTTACTGATAATTTTTTCAAACCTTCTAAGTCCCTGGGTATAATACATACTTAACTGATACTAGTTTATTAAACTTTGAATGATGTAAGGATTTTTTTTACCAGAAAAAAACCTAAAAATTCATACAAATAAGTAAACAAATTTCACACCATATTATTTGATTGTATAATTACAATCACTTATTCAACTATTCAAATGTAATCACATTTAAACTATCATTTTATGTAACCTACACTAAATGAAAAATATCTAGTGTGTAAGCAACTCAATTAGTTAAAAATAAGCAAAGTTTATACCACTGGATGAAATTATTTAATAATGAGATTAATACTAATCTATAGATTAATGTAAGTGTAGGAAGACAGTGCAAAAATTTTAGAACGTTATATAAAAATAACGATGAATAACAAAATAAAAATTAGACATTATTTCATTCAACAACAAGTGTTTAAAACCTTAGGGTCTGATATAAATCACATAGCAACAAAAGTTTATAGCAATTTTCTCTCATCTCATGTACTGGTTTTATGAATGTGCATTTGTTCAACCATTTTTCAGAGGTGTTGGGAAATATTTAGGAAAATTTAGAATACCTATGTATTTGCATATACATGAAAAGACATTTTAAGGAATACTTGAAAGAAGACATTGGAAATACATATTCTATTGATTAAGATTACTGATAAAACATTCTCTGGCACACAAGTACTGCCAAATACAGGCTGCTAAAAGGGACCTGGTAAAGTGACACGTGCTACATTTATGGACTTCCAGCTTCTATTCATTAGGAAGGTGACATTCAAAACTTTCAGAAGAAGAGTGACCCATTTGGTGCCAATGGACCCTTAGAGAGGCTCCAGCATTGGATGAAAAGTGACCAGGCTGCTGTAAAATCCCAACATCAAGAGCTTTCATAAACCTTTGCCTAAGAACAGATCAGGATATGACACTAACAAAACTTAGCTGAAATGCTCTCAGAGGGCTTGCTCTTATGAGGGTTTTACAAAACAAACATATTCCTCGTATGTCCTTCATGTGCTGGGTGTAGTGTTAAATCTAAGGTGACGTAGTTTTCTAGGAGGGAAACTATATTATACATTACCAGTAAAATAAACATTCTTTCTTCCTGCAAGTATAAGTTCATTGCTACAAATAGACATAAGGATGCAAGTGAAAAATTCCCTGGCTATTACAGAATTTATACAGTGTAGGATGAAATGGGGTGAAGTAAACTAATATCTCATATTTATTATACTTAGAAAACACTGCAATGTTAAACACATGCTAAATGAATCCATTTAGTCACCACAGTGGATAAAGAAACTGAGTCTTCCAGTAATTTGTTCAATTCCCAAATTGTGATAGAACTGGGATTTTAAAACTCAAAAGTATGACACCATAGTCTCTGTTCTTAATTGCAACTCTATACAGCCTCTTAGTTATCTACATGGTATAATACAAAAAAGAAGATTAAAGCAGACAGAGAAATGGAACAACAAATGTATGCTTCATGGGGTGATTTAAAAACTAGACAGCAAAGGAACAATTTTAAGGGCCAAGAGAGTAAACCTTTTGAGATAAACGTGAGGAGATATTTGCATGGTTCTGCCTAAAGTGGAGGAGTCAGAAGAGGATATATTATGGAGAACTTTCTTTTCATGTGAGCAGAGTTTTCAAATGATTTTTGTGTGGTGTGATGTGCACCACTTGCTAGAGAAGAATTTTAAGTCTTTCCACTTAGAAAAAAAAGGAAGAACCATTTAAGAGAAAAGAGAACTTCAAGAACATATGGGAATGGTGAAACGTAAATGAAGTATAATTATCCCAGCACTAACCTGATAGAATTTTTGGAAGTCAAAGTGTAATCAGTGGATGAATTGATGTTGATGCTGTGACCTCTGGGTTGAAGGAAAATCCACTTGAAATAGGTAGGATTCTTACAGTAACTGAGATAAACCAGACTCATAAAGAGAACTATCACATGTTTTCCCTAGTATGTGAAGCTGAAATAGATCGCATGAAAGTAAAAAGGAAACCATTATTAAATAATACAAGGGAGAAAAGGAAAGGGGCAAGAGGTGTAAGGGAGAGGAATGGAAAGATGAAATAAAAGCCATTCATTATATCACTTTACCAAGCATATGAATAGAAAGTAAAGACAATGGTAAGGAAAGTAGAAAGGAAAAGAGGTCAAATTGATGTCACAAATTAAAAAGGTTTGAGATTGAAATATAAATGATTTTTTGGCCTTGAATTTGCCAGTTCCTATTTGAATTCTCTTCTGAAAAGTAAAATATATCTGAGTTGAAAAATTACAAGTATTGTGCTTGCTTTGGCACCACATATACTAAAATTATAAGTATCATTTATCTCAACTATTAATGTGGAAGAGAAGGAACAATAAATATTTAAATAGAGATATTTTAAAAGATTCTTGATATTCATACTTATTCTGTGTCTGTATGTCAGCAGTCAGAACACCTTCGTTTCCTTAAGAATTGGTCTGCTAGTCCATCTTCTGCGTGTGTCTCTTAGAATGGAACAACTTTGAGTTGTATTTCAGGGCATAAAGTCTAAAGTTGAAAGGTTCACCTATATAGAATTCAATGTAGAAATTTGAGAAGATGTTTTAATATGATCTGGTAAGATTTGAAATGAATATATGCAATATGTATGTTTATAAAAAAATTTAAAATGAGGTTTCAATGGCAATGCTCAGAGGTTCTTTCTTCCACCTATTTTCTGCAGAAATATAGTAAGATTGTTTTCCCACAGATTTGAAGTCAGACGTAGCAAAATGCTAGTTGTAGTGAAATGTGAAAGAGCTGTGTCGCCGGGTGTGGTGGCTCACGCCTGTCATCCCAGCACTCGGGAGGCAGAGACAGGAGGATTGCTGAGTTCGAGGCTTGCCTGGACTACATAGTGAGCTCAGAGCCAGCCTGAACTACAAAGTGAGACCCTATCTCAAAAAAAAAAAAAAAAAAAAAAAAAAAAAAAAAAAAAAAAAAAAAAAAAAAAAAAAAAAAAAAAAAAAAAAAAAAGAGCTATGTCACTTCTATGGAAGAACCAGCCCACAATTTATAAAGTTCACTTTTTTGTTCTTGGAACAGTGATATTCCAGATGGCAAAAAGTTTTCTTCAGCCTGTATCCTTGACAAAGGACAAATATGAAAAACGCTTTCATCTGACTCTTATTAGTATGAAGAAGTAGAAAAGCAGAGCCATTTTAAACTGTAAGATACTGTTATTCTCCACAGTGTCTAAATAATAGTCACTAAATTCTGTAGCTTACTTCTTACTTAAGCCTTACACTTGAGAAGTTTTCCCAAATATAGTGCTTATCTTTTTCCCCTTCCAACTAAGACATACCTTTCCCTCAATTTCTCCCAACAATATTCTCCCCAGTCACGAATCAACCAGGAGCAAGAGCTTTAGCTGCTTTTGTGAATGACTGCATCTACCATTCAGTTCCCTATCTGGCAATTTCCAGAGTAATTAATATATCTAACAATTTGTTGATCGTATTCCCCCCCCACAAGTTTTCCAAGTTCTTTCCAGTTGAAAAAGAAGGTAAGGTTTGAGAGCACTGGCCAATGCTACCCAGCTGGCTTACATGGAATCACTTCTTTTGGTGAAGAGAAACTGAGGGAAACCCATTTCCAGTTGCTCACATAATCACAGAACTCATGTTCTTCTCCTGCTCTCCCACAGTTAAAAAAAAAAAAAAAAAGCTGGGCCGGTGATTTAGCTCAGAAGTTCCAGCACCTGCCTCACAAGCGCAAGGTCCTGAGTTCGATCCTGGTAACCACATACAACGTTGGGCATGGAGACTCATGCCCACCAGCAATCAGTACCACATACCACAGTGCCAGGCGTGGTGGCTCACACCTGTAATCCCAGCACTGGGGAGGCAGAGACAGGCAGACTGCTGAGTTTGAGGCTTGCCTGGGCTACATAGTGAGCTCAGGGCCATCCTGAACTACAAAGCGAGACCCTGTCTCAAAAAAATAAGCTAATTACTTAGAAACAATTTCTTTCTGGTACTGTGCATCTGAGGTCAAGTGTACACCCGGCAGACTGCAAGCATTTGAAATGAGAATCAACCATGCAGAGTGGTGTACAGTATGTTGCCTTCTTTCTACACAGAGAGATGCTCATTTGGACAAACTGGTACTTGAAATGACTTCATGTTTTTATGAGTTTTAAGGGAAATATAAATTGCAATGCACTTGGCACAGTGTCTGGCACTTAATAAGAACTACTGAGGATTACCAAATAATTTTAAGCTTAGATATTTAAAATCATTTGCATTTTTAAAAAGCATCTTTTTTTTATAACATTGCATACTTCATTTCAGGTTCGACATAAAGACTGTCCTGAAATTATGGAGCTTTTGTAGTATCTTACAAAGATAAATCCAAAATCAAGCAGGAAAATGGATACAAAAATAGTACTCACTAAAATAAAATAAATAAATACATCCTGAAACTGGAGGAAGCAGAAAATAACTGGTAAATGTGCTTCCACATGTAAAGTTCTTATTTAATCTCATGATATTTATCCTTCAGAGTTCATGAAATGGAAAAGTTTAAAATGGTCACTGGCCACAGAAAGGATTAGCATATTTTTATCTTTTTAATACCATTTAGTTTTCAGATTTTATCAGGCATAATATAAACATGATTAGTGTGCTAGCTTTTCAGAAGTGAGAAGTTGTTTATGGCTGCATTTCTGGGCATGATCTGTGATAAACAGATCCCACAAAGTAGCTGGAATAGGGCCGAGCCAAACAATTCAGTATATAGTCAGATTTTCCTCTACTACAAACAAAAACCCCACGAATTCTGCCAAACCCATTGATCATAGCCCCAGATAATAATATTTGTTCTGTAAAATACTGCTCTAAATGCTTAATATTTTATGTAGCCAGTATTCTTTAAATCTTTTTTTTTTTTTGAGACAGGTTCTTGCTTTATAGGTCAGGCTGGCCCTGAGCTCACTATATAGCCCTGGCAAGCCTCGAACTCAGCAATCCTCCTGCCTCTGCCTCCTGAGTGCTGAGATTACAGGCGTGAGCCACCACACCAAGTATCATGGCATGTGGTACTGATTGCTGGTGGGCATGAGTCATCATACCTGGTATTGTGGTATGTGGTTAGCAAGGATTGAACCAGGGACCTTGCACTTGGTAGGCAGGTGCCAGAACCAATGAGCTAAATCTCTGGCCCTCTTTCAATCTTTCGGAGTCATACATAGAGCTATCCTATTTCAGGTGGACCATGTGCGTGTGTGTGTGTGTGTGTGTGTCTGTGTGTGTGTGTCTGAAAATCTTTGTTTTAAGATTGATCCTAGGGCTGGAGATTTAGCTCAGTGGTTCTGACACCTGCCTCACAGATGCAAAATCCTAATTTCCATCCCAGTAACCACATACCACAGTGCTGGGCATGGTAGCTCACACCTGTAATCCCAGCACTCAGGAGGCAGAGGCAGGAAGATTGCTGAATTCCAGGCTTGCCTGGGCTACATAGTGAGCTCATGGCCAGCCTGAACTACAAAGCAAGAGGAGACCCTGTCTCAAAACTAAACAAAATGAAAAAACAAAAAACAAAACAACAAAAAAAGATTGATCCTAAATTAATACATGGTGGTAATAGACAAGTCTGGCAAAATTATCATCACTTTTCAAGTGCAGTTGATGTAGCAATGATACAAAACTGTCATTTGATTTGGGGCCACATTTCAGGCAATTCATTCATAAAGAATATAGTGGATGGTGCATGAATAAAGGTAAAGGCTCCTTGGCTTCCTGCACATCAGAGAGCAGAATGTGTTGATCACTCAGCCTTCATGTTGTGTATTTTCACCACTGATAAACCTGCTGATAAACCACTGATAAACCTGTTTATCTTTGCTAAGTGCTTCTGTCTTTATCCCTCAGATGGAGGCAGCCTGTTTTATCTCTCTGCACTACAGAGCAGATTTGATGGCTGTTAACCAGACTGAGGAACACACAGCAAAATGCCAAGAAGCCATGCAGTCTCTCCAAACTCTGCCCCATGGATACTCCAATATTTTTGTCATCCGACAATTTTACAGAGTCCAATTGAAACATAAGTGGATTAGAATGGGCCAGTTCATCTTTGACCAGAACATGAGAAGATGAGTTTGCTAATATAGTACATAAGACTTATCTGTACACAGTAAGCAATTTCAAATCCCTTGGAAAGCAAAAATGGTAGTAGCTGCTATTAGCAAGCTGTTGACAATTTGGAGGGAGCCATAACTTGCTTTGTAGCATTCTGGCCATGATTCTGAACTGAGTCAGGCTAGGAGCTTTTATACTCCTGCAGAATTGTATATTTTTCTATTTGGCAGGTGATATATAATTAGAGACAGTTATTTATCCCTCAAGTACAGAGATTACTTTGAATAGCACTGTTAGTATAAAGTTTACAGCTGCTGAAAATCTATCTTGAAGATAGTTAATTATAGCATTGAGATGTATTATTTATGACACAAAATAGTCCAGTAGAATGGATATTTTAACACACACCATTGAATAAGAAGATATTCAAATATAAACATAGTTGGGCTGAGGATGTAGCTCAGTGGGTCTGTGCCTTTCCAGTGAGCACAAGATTCTGAGTTCATTCCCCAGTACTGCAAGAATAAATAAATAAATATACTTTTTCAGATGCCCATTATTTTTGAGGTATATTATTCACAGGAAAAACTCCATGAAAAACATTTTTTAGAAAATCAACTTGTTCTACCTTCATATAAATTTCAAGTTCGTGATAAGTAACATCACATCTCACTGATCCATTCTAACATTGGCTCCTTTCCTCCTGCCACAACAGAAACTGTTACATGGAGCTTCAGCTGTGCCACACATTCCTTTTAGTAGGACTTCCTGGGCATACCTCTCTTCCTTAATATTAACCAAATCCACACTGGGAAAACAACCTTTCTTGTTGGCAAATACAATTCCCTTATTCTATGAACATAGCAGCTTGAAGTGTGAGGCCTGAGCAGCATCAGAGTATAAGTGAAGATAAAAACAGAATAAAACTTGTCCTTGACTTAGAAAATCAATAGGAAGGATAAACACCAAAAACAAAGCCCAAGAGAGTGTCACATGTAACTCTGAAAATAAAGTTAGGAAAAAGCAGCCATTTCTCCACCCATCAACTCACTGATCAAACTGCAACACATGGGTGAGAGAGGAAGAAAACATTTCTACTGTCATCAAGCATGTTATAGGATATGTAAAGAAAATAAATATATTTCTCAAAGGCTATCTTTAATTCAAAATAAGCCCTTAGACAAGCAAATAAGAAAGCAGATGACAATGAACTCTAGGAATGTGATCAAACAAAATAATTTTATGGAAAGGGACAAACTCAGGGCCACAGACAAGGTACAGGTAAATTTAGTCAGGATTCTTAGGAAAGGCCTATCTGAGATTATGACTTGTAAACTTAGAAATTGACAAGAACAGGGAATTAGCTATGGAAAAAGAAGACTCGTTGTTGTTGTTGTTGTTTTTCATACTTTAGTACCTCTATTCCAAGTTGAATACTTTCTTTTAATGTCCCTGAGATTGCAGTAGATCTTATGATTGCTTTTAGCAGTTATGTGTTCATAGTAACTCTACACATCTATTGACACATGAGAACAACACCAATGTTCTAATGGTTCAATAAACAATTGAAAAACTATTTGTGAGAAAGAAATAGGAATTTCCAGGACTCGGGGCATAAAAATATTGTACTTTTTCCATTTGGTAAGATGAAATCAACTCTATTAATTATAAAGTGTGATTGTCACCTGAGGGAAGATGATCTCAGAAACTACACTAGAAGGCTCGTTAGTAGCCAAGGAGCACTCACCAAGGCTTCTGATGGAAAAGATAATACAAATGAGTATCTGAAAAGTGCCTAGCACTTAGATCCTAAAAGTGAAGATGTTTTAGAATTACCTTAAATAGTTTATTTTGCTCATGCTTTCTATCTCTTTATTTATGAACAATAACAATGTGGTAAAACGTCCTATTTAATTCTCTTTCCTAATGAATAACTTTGTAATTGAAGAACAACTGGTATTAGGAAAAGTGATGTAAAATAATTATGCTATAAGTCAACTATCAATATTATTTATATTTCTTTCTTTCTTTTCTTGTCCTGGGGTTCAGACTCAGGATATTGAACCTGCCAGGCAAGCACTATGCCACTGAGCTAAATGCATGGCACAACATCATTCATATTTAATACTTCATAAAATAAGAGTTCACCTTAAAATCGATGGTGTTTTAGATATTAAGAAACAATGGCTTTTTCTAGGCTCTGTTATGTATTAGCAGGGAGGAAGATACAGTCCTGGCATTTAATGAGCTTTTACTCTTGAGGACGATAGAAATAAGGTAACTATGTAAATGAAATAAATTGGTAATTACAGGTTGTGATAATTACTAAGAAGACAAAAAGAAAAATAATTGGGCATGACTTGTGTAAGGGCTTTTAGGGGAAAAAACTGAACTGCTGAGGGTGACTGAGACCACAGAAAGTCTTGATTGTTGGAGAGAGCCTGTCAGAGGAGGCTCGGCCTCTTAGCCAAGCCTTAGAGGATGAGGAGAGTGTCATATAAGGGGCAACAGGAAAATATTTTGGGAAGAAGCAAATACTAAAACTGACTAGGGCTTCCTGAGGATGGAAATATTTGAGAACTGTGGACAACAATGAAAGGAGACTTGATAAGGAAAGGGGTTTAGCTAAGCAATGAAGGCAAAGGAAAATTTCAAGTAAGGAAGAGCATGTGATGGATCAGAGACAGCCGTGAAGAATTTGTGTGTTGCAATAACTGTCAAAGGAAGGCACTGAGGGGTCTTGACTGAGAGAAAACCACCAGATTCATGCTGTAAAAGCACTGCTCTTTGTGACCTCACGAAGCCTGATGGACACGTGGGTAATGGGAACTATCAGATCAGTTAGAAAACTGTGATACAGTGTGAAATAAATCATGGCTAAAACTAGGATAGCTACAGTGGAAATGACAAAACAGAACTGAGTTCCACATACAGATTTGGTAGTAAGTTCGTGAGATTCTTATGAATTACATGGAAGCTGAGAGGAATCCAAGGATGAATTTGATCTTTCTAGTTTAAGTAATCAAATGTATGACAATAACAGTTCCAGAAATAGAGCAATAGATGGAGTGGTTGGCAGACGAGAAATGAAAAATTCAATGATTGAGCTTTGAAGATGTTATGATACAATATATGTCAATTATCCTGGATTTAAATGTGAATTGAATCAGAGTTCAGAGGAGAATTCTGAAAATAATAGTGGAGTTGTTTGATAAATAAGTTGTCATACCTTGCGTAGGGCTAATAATGGAAAATGGGCCTGCAAAGGAGAATTAAAACATTTGGAGCTGAGAAGTATTTGAACAAAGACGGATAACTTGTTGGTAGTAATAAGATATGACATTTTCCATTGGATTTGACAACACAGAAGTCCCTGAAATTCTTTAAATAGAATTTCATTGCATGATGGGAATTAAAAGTTGAATGAAATGTGAGGCAGTAGTGACAAACTATGCAGAATACTCTGGAGAACTTTGGTTGTAAAGAAGTTGACAGCCACGGAGAAATTAAAAGCAATGTGATAAAAACTTCAGATACTAACCAAGACATGGAGCGATGGATGCTAATACAGTGTGGCGAGTATGCATTCTGCTGCCATGTAGAAAAAGGAAGTGTCCAAGCAGAGGGAGGAGGAGGAATAAAGAGCTATTCTCTACCCTGAGTCTTTACAAATAAATATGGCTTCTTGAGGTTGCTTAGAACCTAAGTTTGAAAACTGAATAATGTTCCTGTTAGGAGAGAAGGCTGCAAGTTGGCATCCATGTAGAACCTCATGAATACTTCCATATTTTTTCTCTCTTTAAATCGTCCAGAAAGGACATCCCTATATTCATCATTGATAGTCTAGAGAGAGCAAGGACACTTGGAGGACACTGGTGGGATCCATGACACACTATGACCTCCAAGGGTGGTATTTTTGCAACCTGACCCTTTCCCTAGGGCTTCAGTGATGTCAAGGAGTCTGTAAATTTTTACTGAGAAAAGTTTACATTACACTCACTTGGTATCCACTGAACTTTATATAGGAAAAATTATTTTAAAAATATAAAACTTATTATTTTAATAGTTACATAATATCAAACACATATATTTTATATATACATTATACTATATAGTATATAATATATATGTATATACACATATAGATACATTGGATCAACTGAATGATTATAGTTACTGGGCATAAAAAGATTGTCTACTCTTCACTAAAAACAAAGACAGTAACAGTTATGTGCAGCAGCCAGAGAGTTAAGCTGAAATAACCTGCAGCTTCTCTTTGGAAATGGTCACAGCTCTCATCACAGTTAAAAAAAAAAAATGGCATAACTTGCTGGGCACGGTGACTCACGCCTGTAATCTCAGCACTCGGGAGGCAGAGACAGGAGGATTGTTGAGTTCAAAGCTTGCCTGGGCTACACAGTGAGCTCAGAGCCAGCCTGAACTACAAAGCGAGACCCTGTCTCAAAAAAAAAAAAAAAAAAAAATGACATCACTGACATTTATCTCTTTTAACAGAAAACTGTTAAAAAAATAGTTTCTGAGTTTAAGAGAGTGGTAAGAAAAATTGCTAAATAATAACTGAAACGTTTTCTTTTCATCTTATAATTGGTAAGAGTATCAAAGTTAAAGGTAACAATAAAGCTTTGAAATTTAGTAGTCGGAAACAATTTGGGAGACACAGTAAAGAAACACTGTTTAATAATAGCCACCCACTTGGGAGAAAAATACTTTTCATTGTAAAAGCTTACTTCCTCAAATGGGATTAATATTAGTGAAATTTTACCCAAAGAGAAAATTTAATTTGTTATTTTTGTCAAAGATGTAAGTGCCACTGATTTATTCCGATTTCCATTATTTTCAAAGACAGAATAAAACCACATTGAAAACAAACATAACACTGCTTTTCAAAGTTACAAGATTGAATACATAGTAATATTTAACACTCAGATTACAGAACATTTTCTTCAACAGTACGAAAATCGCAAATAATAGAAAAGTGCTTACACTTCATATTTTTTATTTCATTTTCTTTTGAGCCTAAAGGGTACTAAACTTATTTTTAATTGGAAGAACTTATTTTGCAATATTCTACCTTTAACCTTAAATTACACTCCTTATCCCCATTCAGTAGAACCATATAAAACTGAAGTGCTACACTAAAAAAATTCAAGTTTTAAAGCCAGCTGAAAAGGGAATGCCAAAGGCAACTGTGATGTGCAGGGGAGAAAAGACACAGAAGAACTGAAGGCAAGTTGCTGAGTCAATGGAAATAACTAGGAATGGATCACAGGAACACCAACCAGGCTCCACAACACTGATAACTTATCTCCTTGATAGGAGATATTTTTTTCAATTCTGTGTTAACAATGGCTGTAAACTGCTGGACCATAGAGACTGGCATAATTGAGAGACTCTGAAAGAAGGCCCACCTTTACAAACACATAAACAGTTGCAGAGAAAGTACAGTTTGAATTTAGAGTCACTGAAATATAGATTATGAAAGTATTTTGCTTCAGTAAACACAAAGTTGTTTAGTGCACGTAAGTCTTCACTGCCCTAATAAGATCTTAAATACTCCCAACAATCAAATATACAGCATTAAATTAATGCATTGGATTAAATGGATACCTTGGCAATTGTTTTCCCGTTGCTAGTTTGCTTGTTTTTCTCTTCTCCATAAAATGTACATCCTTGGAGCATGTTCTGGAGGAAACTGCTTGTTATACAAAGTAAAACAACTCATGAAAGTTAGGCAGATGGGATCTTGCAGCAGGAGTGCAATTTCTAACAAGACACCAGGACTAGAACTACCCTAGCCAACTTGTCACCAGTCTTATATTCCCTAATCATACAACTTGAAAACCTGTAAACGTTATCAGAAAGATGTCACAAATTGCAAAGATTAGTATTTGCATGCATTATTGGAATCCTGGGCATCACAAAGTACCTATCTCTTAAATATACTCTCTTGCACAGCAATTGGTTATATGGAGAGCTCGAGCCACAGATCCAGGAAGCATAGATTATATACATACATACATACATACATACATACATACATATATATATATATATATATATATATATATATATATATATATATATATATATATTTTTTTTTTTTTTTCCCTAGGCGAAAGGACAAAGCGACACTGAGCAATTTATCCAACTTCTCTGGAACTACCCCATTTTTTAAACTTTCAGCTAATAATTATTGGTCACCTACCTCATCCTAAAATATCTATGAAATGGTTCCAGTCATAAGCAGTGGAGTAGAATGAACATAGAAGGGGAGTTGCAAAGGGGCCATTTACGGGATCTTGACATGAGCTGTGCCGTGCTCAGCCCTGGGCCCAGAGACAGCAAGCCTGGCCCTCCGTGCAGTCAGAGTGAGAGTGAACTAAGCAGCCAAGGTTACTCTTTTTACTCATTCACAGCTACCTAATCCATACAAAATTATCAACAGTACACCAATGTAGAACTCTTTCTTAAATTATCCCTTAAGTTTAACAGGATATGACTGCTGAATGTAATGATGGCTTTCAACATGGGCTTTTGGTACACAAAGGTGACACATTTTACTTCTTTTCAGTTCCTCTTCCCCTTCTCTTCCTTCGCCCAACCTCCATATCTAGATTGCCTTCTCATTTGCAGAGGATCTAGCTCCCTATTTTTATATTATTTGGCCCTTTAAATTATTTATACTTCGTGTTTCTCATGTGACAGGAATCATACAATTTTTACACTTGTGCATCTAATTTTTCTTACCATTACAGTATCAAGATGCACCCATTATTCTACAGATGAATTAAAATATATCTTCTTTATGGCCAAGTAATACTCCATTGTGTTTAAATACCACATTTCCTTTATCCATTCATATATATATATAGGCTGCTTCTAATATTTAGCTGTTTTGATTTTGCCGCCATGAACATGAGTATGCATGTATCACTGTAATATTTCACTCTTCCAGTTAAATAATCTAGTGCAATTGTAAGTGGGTTCTACATATGTAGAACTAATGTGTACTATTCCAATATATGTTTCTAGTAGATGTTAATGAATCAAATGTTAAAATATATTTGTTTTGCAGTGCCATACCCATTTGCATTTGATATCTTGCAAAACAACTCCTTTATATGATAAGGTCATTTTTAGTAAAAACCATGGAGTTATCACTATCTTCTTGAGTTGGTCTTTAGTTACAAAATAATAAGTTTAAAATGCAGAATAAATTTTGTAAGACTCAACATGAGTAAAATATTCCATGGAAAAATTAAAATTTGGGAGTTATAAACCTACTAGCTGTAGTTTAAATAGATTTATAACTACTAACTGTAATATAAATCTGTACCTTTCACTCAGATTTATAATTTTATAAAGTTAAACAGAAAAGGAAACCATGTAATGACTGGTATCTCAAGCTCCCAATATTGCAAACCCTATTCCTTCACCTTTGTCACCTGCAAGGGAATATGAGGTTAGAACCATGGAAGTAGATGACACCACAGATGATACCGAGTGTGGAACTGTGTAACGCCACATGAGCTGGTAACATGGACTTCACTGACGACAACACTTTATCACTGTAAATAAAAGTACCCTGAAACTGAAGTTTATAGCTTAGTCTCTCGTGGAGAGGCTGGCTGTATAATTGGGAGTTCCGTCAGTTAACTTCCAAGTAAAAAAAGTTTTTAAGAAATAAATTCTTAGTAAACTGTCATAATCTGAAATTTCGATGTATATTTTTAAACTTGGGTTCAACTGTCAGTACTGCAAAACTAACAAAATACCTCAAAAGTAATGGTAGAAGTTTTTCTAAAATTGAATCAGTAGAAAATCTTTTACAAAGGCCCATTTTATAACACGATGATTGGTGGCAAAAAAAAAAAAAAAGACTGGCTCTTTTTAGTGTTTTACATTATCCACAGCTTCACATTTGCATTCAAGCACAAATCTACCAACTTCAAGTCTAGCAATGACATGCTACGTCCAAATGACAAGCTCTTTAGTGCACAGTGTCTTTGTTTCCTACACAGCCACAGAAATAGAATAATATTAGCTGCTACCATAAGGATTCTGAAAGCCTAATGGGCCCAATATATGGAATTAGAAACTTGTTCCTCATGTGAACTTTGAGGTTTTTGCTTCTATCCGTGTAGGTGGCAGAAGGTTCTTCCTCACCACTGAGCATGGATTATAATCATAGAGAAGGTTCCATCCCCTGCAGCCCCGGGCTCCTGGCTGGCGGGCAGTCCACGGGCTTCAGCACAGGACGGGTGGTGTGAAAGGCAGGGAGAATGACGATTGATTAAAACAGCTTCTGAGTCACTTTGAAATTAAGTTTCTGGCCATAATTTTTTTATTAAAAAATCTAAGAAAATGAATGGTTAACATATATTTTAAGTGGTAAAATTTCATTAAATATCATAGCATGTACATATATATATAAATGTTATATATGAATTCATATACTGTATTATCTTTATATACAAATATATTTATATAAAATATAAATATATATTATTCAGTTTAATTGTATTATTTAAAAGAAATAGGTGCTTTTCTTTATGAGAACAGAAATGTATAATGCTATGACCAATGCAAAGGATATTTGTTCTCACTTATAGCCTCTGAAATAATGAGATGATTTCATCTACTGCCCCATTTATGTAAATAATGAGTTTCTAACATACACGCAGAAAAATGACCAGGCTCTACATCAACAGGATGCCTGAAAGGAAAATGTCATGACAGTGATATCAGCTTCAGACTCTGGGAAACAGAAATTTTGAATGAGGAAATCAAAACCTGGAGACAGAGTAGAAAATAATCAGGTTCTACAGATGACTCTGTGCCCTTTTGAAAAGTCATTTTTGCCCTCTAGAACTCAATGTGTTGGTTTGTTGGTTGCTTTTTACTACCGGGGTCCTTTCCATCTCTAAAATACACTTACAGAGAGAGTAAATATTACAATTAGCACAACTGTTGGCAAAAAAAAATTATCATAGGAAATAGGACACACTATTCTATGTAATTCCTGTTAAAATAGCTCAATATTACATTAGAATGTAGAAAGCATGCTTTGGTGACAGCTAGTTTTCACATCATCCTAAGGCACTTAGAGAAGATGAGAAAATTTAAATAGTGTCTATTCTCTTGAAATTTAAAAACAAGTCTGCTTCAGAAACACCAACATTCAACATAGGTCGCCCACCTAGAATATTCATACAATCCTGGTAGCAGCAAGAATGATTCTCTGAGGAGAGGCAGGTACCAATGATTTGTTAAGTTTCTCTGAGATCTTTGCATGAGTTAAAAAAAAAAAAAAAAAGTCCTTTTGGGCCGGAGAGTGGTTTCAGCACCTGCCAGCAAGCACAAGGTCCCTGGTTCGATTCCTGGTAACCATATATAACAATACCACAACCAGCAATCAGTCCCATGTATATACCATAATTACAGGTGGCTCACGCCTCTAATCCCAGCATTCAGGAGGCAGAGGCAGGAGGATTGCTGAGTTCAAGGCTTGCCTGGGCTACATAATGAGCTCAAGGCCAGCCTGAACTACAAAGCAAGACCCTGCCAAAAAAAAAAAAAAAAATCTTTTGCATTTCCTGCCCTGAACTTCATCAGAATATTGAATTAGTTTTGAATCTTACAGAAGAATAATAATGACAACCTTTTGTCAAGAGTGAATTTGTTCTCCATAGAGTCAACTCCCTGTCCCTTCCCACAAACCCTCCATCCCAAGAAAAAAACACTACTGCCACATGGAGAAGCCAGCAAAGTGACAGGGGCTCAGTGGACCGGTTCACTGTGAATTGTCATGGAGTGGGGAGCTCCCCCCTGGCAAGGCAGCCCTGACTTCCAAACCACCATGCAACATAAGCTCTCCTGAAAATATCCTTTGTGCACAAACAGAGATTTAGCTGCATGCTTCCTTCCTGGGGGGGAACGAGCATGCCTAAGAAATCTTACCACTGAGGTTTCAAGGTAGGCAACCACTTTGGACAGAACCAAGCCCTGCCAAGCTTCCTGTGATGGTCCAATTTAGTGCAAATGAATAAAAATGAAGGCTTCACAGCAAGAACATGATTTTAATATGGCATCAAAACTGTTTTCTTATAAAGAGGTAACTAAATCACACAAAACTGTAAAAAACTTCACCAAGTTTTAATATAAACTACCTTTACATAGTGTATGAAAGAAACATTTTGTGAAATACATTCTCCTAATCTGCAGCTCCCCAAAACTGTGAGCCTGGAATAATCCAAAGCCAGGTAACCATGGCTTAAGTTAAGAATTAAGAGAACAAGGTTAGTAACTTTTTCAATTATTACCTGTTAGTTACAGAAAAGGGTGACTCTCCCAGTTCTTTTAAATAATGAAGCACACAAACACCATAAGCAAACAAAATGGAAACTACTAGGTGCAACAACAGGATTCACATACTCACGTCCGTGTCACCTCTTCTCTTCTGACCTCAGTAGAGTTTGTGACCTCAAATTCTGGGGCTGTGATTTCAAAATCCTAACTTTTCATTGTGGCAGGTATTTCTATAGACACATATATAAAAAGTGAATATTTGTGTGTGTGTGTGTGTGTGTGTGAGAGAGAGAGAGAGAAAGAGAGAGAGAGAGAGAGAGAGAGAGGGAGGAAGACATAGACAGGGACAGAGACAGAGAGACAGAGAGAGACAGAGGCAAAGAGAGAGCATGATTGCACAGTTCATTTGTAATTTAGTCATTTCCTTTCCCTTGGCAGGGTATTTCAAAAGAAAATCATGTGTTTTCAAACATAAAAAATAAAATAAATAAAAGAAAGAAAGAAAGAAAGAAAACCAAAAGAATTTCTTGCAAGACAGACCCTAGAGCAGTTTGAAAACATCAAATAAAACCCCTCCAGCATGTTCTCCCCATGTGACGCCTTTGTATGTTCCTTTCTGCCTGGGGGCACATTTCACATGACACACAAAAGGTTTCCGAGGCATGCTGATAGAGACAAACACATGCGAATCGCTCATTTGCCATTCTGTCTACTGAGTCCCATACCATTTTCTATAGAATTAATATTATTTGAAAATGATTTTATGCAAGTCAAACATCATTTCTGACTATAAGTAAAAAAACAGAATTAGGAAAAGTGGATTATGTTGTTCTTTAGATATGTGTAAAGAGCACACAATATGCGTGTGTATTCATGAGTTACAAACCACAGACACGTATGTTTATACCTGGGCATACATATGAATCTGTATCTGTATTTCTATATAGAGAAATATACATACACACATATCCTCTTTTTTCCATTATCCAAAGGAGATTATTTTGAAAGGGATCTCTTCAATCTTTTTGTCTTTTACTCTGTTCTAGATAAACATCTATGTTTATTTTTTGGGTGGGAAACATTAAAGCAAATGTGACATGTGGTGCTATTTAATCAATTATTACAATCACTATTTAATCAATTATTACAATTACAAGAAAACTGCCCCGACTCCTAGCATATATAGTAAGGTTTTGCTACTCAACTTTTCTCTAAGCCACACAATTGAAGGAATTCCATCAAGTAGGCTGTGGATACAATTGTTAAATATTCCTTTCATGCACATGAGAGAGTCACGGTCATTAGTTTCTTCATATTAGAGCACATTTGATCATCCATTTAAAATAATGTAAAGCATTTAAGAACTCTAACACTGAGTCTAAGTCATTCGCGTATAAGCTATCAATTACCTTACCCATGGAATGAAAGAATAAATATAAACATGGAAAATGATACCTATCCTAAGCCTTTTTCTTTGGAGTCAAAATTCTAATTTTAGAAGGCAGCCCTCAGGCTTTGTGTGGCTTGAAAACCAAGGCCGTTCTGCAGGGGTCTCCACCTCCAGTCCTCAGACAACACATGGTCTACTCCTTTCTCATACCCTGAGAGAGAGCCAGCATGGTACAGCGACTGAGCTACCGAAAACTCATCAGCTACTAGCCTGCCCTTTCAGAAGTTCAAGTTGTCAACAAATAATAAGCACGTGTTTTAATTCTTCTTAAAAGCCTCAGAAAATACCCATTGAATTTTAACTATTTACAATAAGTCATCAAAAGTCTGTGAGTTCAACAAGTGGGGAGAAGCAAAAATATACTCTGTAATTTTTTTCACTTATTTAGAATCAAGCATGGAAAAGCTGGGCATTTGAATCCTGTTCTTGTATAATGGGGATTTAAAAGGAAGCAATGATTAATGAGCTTCAAACAGAATAAAAGTAATCTCTGGGGGAACAAATTCTTAGCTGAATGAGTAGCTCTGCGCAGCAGGGACGTTTGAATACTTTGAGAGGAACTAAGAAATTAAGAAATGAACAACAGTGAATAGGATTTCTTGGCACCACTAGGAAGCCTTGGCTTACACTCAATATTTAAAACCAACTAAATCAGTTTTGCTGTTCAAGTCATGTTAAGGTTTTCTTCCTAAACATCATCCAAAGTTTGTTTTTTTTCTCTCTTGCCTCAGTATGGAAAGAAAGCATTTTATTAAAGAACAATGTGTGTAATTCAATGGCATCTTGATGAATGTAAATACATTTGGATAACATTAGTGTAGAACACTTAGCCTCATGCTAGGACATGCATACACATGGGAAGATTAAACTCTGGATAAGAATATGGTGCTGATTTTTTTAAATGATTAAACATCTGTTGTCAAGTGTGCAAAAGGCAAAATTACAGTGTCATTCCCCGCTGAACTGGAAGAAGCCATGTCACACCCACATTAGTTCTATAGGGACAAAGGAACCCTCAATTTTAAAGGAACGTGAGAGCTAAGAAAATGTAAGTCACACTTTGTCTTAGAATTTTTCCGTGGAAATAGGTAGTTGATAGACATTATTAAATAATAAAAAGAAAGAAGGGGAAACAAAGAAAATTCTTGTCTCATTTCAGAATTTGAAAGTGTCAGAGGTACTCGGTGATTTATCTTAGTGGAATATGAATCTTTTGATTGCTTAGGAGATAGACTTCTAAAACTAATTACATCTGCTCTAAAGAACCAAGGAAGAATAAGTATAGATGTGGCCAGGATTAACTAGGACATTTTTATTCTTAAACCTTTCATTCTGTTGAAAACACTACTAATGCAGATACAAATAGAAAAGGAACTAATAACTATTTTTTTAAATCACAGCAGTTGGCACTTTGCCAGCATTTTAATATTTATTACTTATTTTTCAGGTAAGAAGTTGAGACACAGCTTGTAAGTGATTTCAAATATCTCTTTTTTTGTTAAGTTCAAATATTAAACAAATGACCAGTTTTTAAGGATCAGGTTCCTTCTACTATTTCACGATTTTAGGGCTTGGACAAAATCTTCTGAAAGTCTCACTTAAGAGCACATTTGAAAGGCCATCAAAGTCTCAATATTCACGAGAAAAATTCATATTTATGGTTAAGAATTTTCTAAGAACCTTGCCTCTGAACTCTACTTTTTATAACTTTGTTGTCCCCAGATCATTTCTAATTTTATACTGAAATCTTAGGATACATTTTAATACAACAGCTACATAATTCTCTGTGATTGCTGATTGGACTACAAAGGGCAATAATCAGTTGCCATTTACCAGTCTTAGAATCAGGGATAGTTTTTGTACTGTTTGTCTTTAATATCTCGCTAATTTCATACATTTTCCAAAGGAACTTTTTCAACTTTATAAACCATAGATTTAAATCTTTTGCAACTGTGTAATGAGAAAGATATTAAGAAAGCCACTGAGGCAAGTCATCATTCAATTTTTATAAATACACGTTGTAGAAAAAGACTATACTTTAGAACCTTCAATTTCTATTAGTATGAGAATTACACATTGTTTATTTTAACTAAGATTGCATCATTCAGAAGGAAACAACTAAAAATAAATGGATTAAAATGCTATGTGAGGCCCTGAGGGTTAGCTCAGTGATTCCAGCACCTGCCTTGCAAGCGCAAGGTCCTGAGTTCAATCCCCGGTAACCACATACAATGGTGGGCGTGGAGACTCACGCCCACCAGCAATCAATACCACATACCACAGTGCCCGGCGTGGTGGCTCACGCCTGTAATCCCAGCACTCAGGAGGCAGAGACAGGAGGATTGCTGAGCTCGAGACTTGCCTGGGTTACATAGTGAGCTCAGAGCCAGCCTGAACTACAAAGCGAGACCCTGTCTCAAAAAAAAAAAAAAAATGCTATGTGAAATCTCTCCTTGATTTAGATTTAAATTAGACCTTATATTTGATATTAAACTAGCTCAGCAAAAACTACCACTTTTAATTCTTTTGCAGTATTTTTTATTTCATGATTAACCAATGTAACAGAAGAAATCAATGCCCAAAGTAACACTATGAAATATATAAAACAATGGGGTAGCTACCTAAATTACTCACTGATGATCTTGCATAAAATCACAGTGGAATTGATAACCTATATGTGACCTCTGATGTATTTATTTTACACATGTGCTAATTAGGTTTTCTTAATTTTTAAGAGGCACTTGAGCCCAGACACTAATTCTTGATTCACCCTTTTCCCTGAGCAACACAGACCAGAATTTGAAGCGTGATATAATTTTAATTACAAAGATTTTTCATTATGACATGCAATTTCTAAGTACATGGGATGACAACATAATGCATAGATGTGAAATTCAGCCACACAGTCAGTGTATGAACAATGATATTAATGACAGGCTGCTTCCTGTCTCAATTCCATTTTCTCCCTGTGCAGTATAAGAGATGTACAGTACCTGTACGTATGCTATTCCTGTTTTACTGTGATACATAATATAAATATACACTCATATTGGAATAAGATTAAAAAGCTTCTGTCAAATTTGATAGTATTTTATAGAAATCTCCTGACAAGAGATTATAATGGGATCGTACAGGAATTTATAAAATTTCACATGTAAAACATAACATAAAATATTATGATGTTTCTCTCAAAAAGTGAAGGAGAATGTATTTACATACAAGCTGGCATATACTTTTTAAAATACTTTTTAACTATTATGAACCTAGATCTAGTATTTCAATCAAATTGTATGGTTTTAGAATAACATAGTTGAAAGGCATGAGAATAAGGTGACGTTAGAAACTGACTACTCTGCCATAAATCATCCTCTCTTGGGCTCAGTTTCAATATTAGAACGACTAGACAATTTCTAAATTTCTTCATGATGTCTCTCTCTATGGTTCCCTCCAACTTCACTCTTTTTTTTCTTTAGAGGAACAGATTAAGATAATTTTCTTGTTTTGATATCAAAATTTGTATTATATTTAAATGTGAGACAAAAATACAATGTTATGGAATCTTTACACCTTGCAAAAACTCTGGAATTACAGAATTTCTAAACCTAAAGAAATTATATTATACTATTACATCTAGTAGTATTGAAGTCTCTTCTTTCCTCTTATCAAAGATAATCCTCAAAATACTACTATTCTTTTTATACAGTGAATTCTTTATTGGTATATTTTACATACAGCTCACAATCACACTTAAAATTGGGGAATTTGTACCAGTACATGACATGAATTAATTCTCATTTTTACCCATATCCTTACCTACTCTACAACCCCCACCCACTATATACACGTGCTTTCTTTTTTCTTTTCAAATCATATTTATTCTTTCCCGTCATTACTTTTCCCCTACTATATTCCCTTTGAGTATTTCCTATTTCATAAAATCTATCATACATTGTAGAACACATTTACATCTACAGGTTCTCATACCAAAGAAAAGATATGGTATTTACATATTTACTCTGCTAGCTATGGAAGAAAAGAAGTTTGAGAAGTTTTATTTCAAATATAGAGTGTAGATTGGCTTAACCTGATCAGCTTAGTGGTCGAGTATGAGATGAAGATAGTTCACATACTACTTCATATTTTAAAAATTTTAAAAGTACAGAGACAGGAGGATTGCTGAGTTCGCGGCAGCTTGCCTGGGCACCATAGTGAGCTCAGGGCCAGCCTGAACTACAAAGCAAGACCCTGTCTCAAAAAAAAAAATTAAAAAGTAAACATGTTATTTCTATCATTAATGTATGAATTAAACATACTATAGAATCATCTATTCTACTATTTCCTTCCAATGTTACAAAATATGATTTTCAAATAATTAACAAGTAGACTAACCTCATGGACCAGAAACCATTTCACATCATCTATTTTTCCCTTACTGGATTTCCCTTCCACTTATCCACAAAAAATATTTTTAAATCAAATTTAAAGGAATAAGAGCTGTAGAACATACAACTTCGCAGGCAACACATAATCTAAATATCATTGTTTATTCCTTTGTGTTCAGTGCTAATTAAGGAAAGACTAGGAAGTCAGAATCTCACTAGGGCATTTTATTCTGTTATTTTACTCTATTATTCTAGTTCCCAAACTGTGTAAGTACAAATCCAGATAAACATAACATTTTCAATATTATGAGAAGTAATTTAATCTTATATGACCTGCATCTTTTCAGCAATCATTTAATTTACCAGGAACAATATCTACTTTAAATCAAGATTCACTAAGATAAAAAAGAATTGCAAAGAGGACACTTGGACTGTACCTGGACTGGAATTTCATGAGTCCTTGCCTCATTCATAATAGCAAAGGATGACACAGCTTCAGTGTCACAAGGCTCTCTGTTTCAAGAGTTTCATAGGATGGTGATAAAGAAAATCTAGGAGCCCAGTACCCAGTTACACATCTGAACCCTAAAAAGTATTGCGTAGCTTGTGATTCTTTATTTTAGATTTTAAATCTCCATTTTTTTACTGCCAGGATAAAGATGGATAGTGTTTGTAAACCAATTCTACATAGTAAATGTTAATTATGGATGATATTAGTAACACATGTACACAGCTGTCAGTATATACAGATAGAGCTGTAAATAAATCTGGCCTCTGCGATCACAAAGTCAACCAACGATAAATGCTGGCGTGGCTGTGGGGAGAAAGGAACCCTTCTCCACTGTTGGTGGGATTGCAGACTTGTGCAACCATTGTGGAGATCTGTGTGGAGATTTCTCAGAAAACTACAACTACGGGTCCCATTTGACCCTGCTATACCCCTGCTAGGAATATACCCAAAAGAATTTAAAAACTCACATTGGAAAGACAGATGTACACCCTTGTTCATAGCAGCTCAGTTCGTGATAGCTCAATCTTGGAAACAACCCAAATGTCTATCAACTGGAGAGTGGATAAAGAAGATGTGTTTTTTTTTTACAAAATGGAGTATTACTCTGCCATAAAGAATGACAAGATCGATCCATTTAGGTGCAAATGGAGACATCTGGAGGATATACTAATAAGTGAAATCAATAGATCACAGATAGACAATTTCCGGATCTTCTCTTTGGCATGAACACCTGTAGATGCAAATG
>PVIC010006345.1:9440-24920 GCA_004025085.1 Thryonomys swinderianus
CCCTGTCTCCAAAAAGCAAAAAAAAAAAAAAAAAACACCTGGAGGGTTAGGTTCATGGACCTCCCATGATGGGTAGGGAACCATGGTTACCATGGTAATGCCAACTGGGTAGCTATGGAGGAGGGCTTCGGGGAAGAGGTAGTATTTTTCTTAGAGGCAAGTGTCCTTGGGGCTAGGGTTTTCCTATCTGAATGCAAGGTGTGGGGGTTGCCACAGTAACTGACTGTGGGGGAGAAGACCACCGGGGACTTAGGTTACCTTAGCAACCTCCTCCTGGTGAAGACAGAAGAGGTTTGGGGCTCTAAACCAACAAAGGGGTAGCAGAGAGGAGATTGAGGGTTCTAGGCTGGGGAAGGGGTTACCGTGACAAAGGACCTGGCCAGGAATTAGAGAGGTTAGGACCATTGCTGAAACCACTCAAGCTGGCCACTGCTTTCAAAGAGTGAAAGCGAATGTCTAGTGGGATATTTGGCTGTGGAAGGGGTAGAGGTCTCTCTTCCAGGGTAAGTGAGAGGATGGGAGGGGAAAGCAGCCCCTTCCAAACTGCCGCTCCTGCGAGGGTGACTGTCGCCCGGGGCTGGGGTCTCCCTGGCTCGTAGGCGGTGCGCGCCCCGCCCCTCCTCGGCTCTGACACCCGCGCGCACGCGCTCCTCCGGGGGCGACCCGGGTGGGCGAGGCTCGCGCCCGGCCTCGTGCTCGCACCTCCTCCCCAGGCCCGGCCGAGGGCGCGCGGGGGATTGGCGCGGCCGCGCAGGCGCGCGAGTCACAGCGGGCGCGCGGGCCGGCCCGGGGGCCTCCATGATGGAGGAGCGAGCGGCCGCCGCGGTCGCCGCCGCCTCCTCCGCCTGCCGCCCGCTCGGCTCCGCCGCGGGTCCCGGCCCAACTGGGACGGCCCCGGTCTCCGGCCCTGCTCCCGGGCCCGTCCCAGCAGGAAAGGGAGTCGGCGGCGGAGGCAGCCCCGGGCCGGCGGCCGGCCCGGAGCCCCTGAGCCTGCCCGGGATCTTGCACTTTATTCAGCACGAGTGGGCGCGCTTCGAGGCCGAGAAGGCCCGCTGGGAGGCCGAGCGTGCCGAGTTGCAGGTGAGCTCCGCCTGGGACCCTGACCCCCCGCCCGGTACGGCCCGGCCCGGCCTCACCCGCCGCCGCCGCCGCCGCCGCCGCCGCCATCTTGGAGCAATGGCCGCCGGGACGGCTGGGGGGGCGGAGGGGACCGCGACGGCCCGGAGCCGGCGAGAGCCGTCCGCGCTGGGCAGGGGCGGGAGGGTCCTGGGCGGCCCGCATGAGAGTGGCAGGACTGGGGACGGCAGGGACTCAGAGCCACGGGCCGAGAGGAGGGGGCGGAGGGGCCGGAACCTTCGGAAGTGTAAGTGCGAGAGCGCGCGCGGACCAGGGGCTCCCGGGCTGGCGGAGCGATCCCCGGGACGGCCTCGGAGAAATCCCAGAGGAGTCGGCAGGGAAGCCCTGGGTGTTCCTCTTGGAAGTGAGCAGAGGCTTTCAGGGTGCTGAGGGGAAATCCCAGCCCGTCCCCGCCGGGTGCGGGTTCGAGGTTGTCCGCGTCTCAGGGCTCCATGTGGAAATACTTCAGGGACTCGATGGGGACCCGGGATCCGCTTGGCGCTTTGGGGGGTCAGGAGGAGAGAGGGAGGAAGTCCGGGATTCTGGGACGGGGTGTGTTTCGAGGCTGTTGGACGAGAGGAACCGAAAGATGGCTGTGAGGACTCTGAGGCTGGGAAGAGGGTTTTGAGGGGTGTGAGGATGAAACTGTGCCCTTCTCTTCTGGGAGGAAACTTTGGGGAGGCTGAGTATATGTAGGAGAGTGCAGGGGACATGTTCCTGGGCTGGAAGCGTGGACAGGACAGAGGATGTGTCTTAGGAGTCAGGGTGGGACAGTCTGGGAGTGGGAGCGCCAGTGTAGGAGTGTTGGGGAAATTGGGATAATGGCCCTGAGATGGGAGGTGTGTGTAGGATGTCAGAGAGTCCTGAATTGGAGAGGGTGGCTGGTCTTTTCCTTTGTGTAGACCGGGACTTGGGGATGAGAACAATGAGGGACGGGGTACCCTGGGGTGATGCATTGGGGGAGCGTTTTTGTACAGCAAGAAGGCAGCTTGAGGAGGCATCTCAGAGGGACCCTAAGGCAAAGGGTATCTGTAGAAGGTCCTAGGGAGGTAGCCCCATGGCTAAAGGAGAAGCAGGGAGAGGGATGTGCCGTGGGATGATGTGTGGAAGAGCTGGGCTCTGTGACCTTGAGAAGCGTGGGTCCTTTTGTAGTAGATGGTGTCTGGAAGAGCTTAGAGATGGGGAGGTGAGGATTTGAAGGGTTCCACAAATGGGCTGCTAGGAGTCTGAGGGCCCCTGGGCTGGGGTGTTATTAGCAGAAGTTGTCAGTACTTGCATCTGGCAGCCTGTCTTTCCCCTTCCCAGTTGTCATTTCCTATCTAGTTGAAGGAGAGACCCACCTACTGTATATAACATTAGAATTTTATTGAAGGGCTCACATTTGTGTCCCTCCTTTCCCCCCACCTTAGTTGGGTGGTAGCAGAGGCTCTGGCTAAGATGGGAGCGGAGTCCTTACATAAGTACTCCTTGCTTTCATTTACTCTACTTCCAAAGCCCGGTCCCAGCATACATCTCATTAGCTCTTCTCAATACCCCATTATGTAGGCAGAGCCAGTGTCATTACCTCATTCAGCAATAATGATAGAAGCTGCTATTTATTCAGCCCATATTATGTGTTGAGCACTGTATTAAGCACTTTAGATACATGATTTTTTTTTGGTAACATTCTGGGAGGGTAAACTGTATTATCCTTCCCTTTTTTTATTTGTTTATAATGCTGTATTGAACCTAAGGCCTTCGCACTGAGCTACAGCCCTAGCCTGTTTTTAATTTCAAGACAGAATAAAGGCTTGGCTTTAACTTGGCAGTCCTCCTGCCTCAGCTTCGTAGAGTACCAGGATTACAAATGTGTGTGATGGCATTTCCCTCCCCCCTCAAGCAGACGAAGAAGCAGGCCTTGAGAGGGCAAATGACTGATAAAGAATCACAGTAGTGAGTGGCAAGGCTGGTCTGTGTTCTTGCCCTCTCTGCCATTGACTATAGGTCAGCACTTCTCAGCTGGCTCAGGAAAACTCAGTGGCCTCCCCAGGTCACCCACGTGGTCATGACAGAGCTTGCACCGAGTATCTCACATCAGTACACCCTACAGCACCCACTACACCACTTTTTATCTAAAGGAGGGGAGGGAGGGTGTGTGTGAGCCTGCTTATGCCCTCCTCGGGTTGGAGGGGAACTTAGGAGCACTCCGGGAGTCTCACATCTTGGCGCCAGCATTCTCACTGTGCGTTGTTTTGTTAGATTAGTAGAACTGACAGGTGTGTATTTATGTATACGTATATGCCATACATGCATGTAGTAGGTGTGCATATATATATGTGAGTGACGAGGAAGAGTATCTCATTCTTCTCTGTGTCTCACCTCCCCAGTCTGCTGTTGTTGTTAGTAGTCTAGGTATGTGCATGCGATGGATGAGGTCATACTGGATGTACCTCTCTGACTTGTCCTTTTGGTGTTACTTTCCTATTAGCAAAGAGCTGTTTCTTGTTATTTTTGATAATTACATAGTATTCCATTATGTACTTGTACTATATCCTTTTTAACTTGATCCCTTTTGGTGGATTTTGAGGATTGTTTCTAGTTACTCCACCATCAGTAATGACTAGTGAATGTGCTTATTTCCTGTGTGTGAAGCAGAATGGATGAATGGAGTAGTGGATTATGTTTAAAAAGTGGTGATGAGTCTTACACACCTCTCCTGGAGGACTTACAGAAGGCCTCGACTTCTCTCTGAGGTACTAGCAGGTTTCTCATGAACCCTGAAGCATAGAACCCAGCTGTTCTGAACATAGGACTCAAGGTGTGGCCAGTGCTGAGTACACAGGTGTTGGACAAGGTCCATCCAGGAGGCACTGGCTTGGAGGGGGTGGAGATGCAGTCTGCTAAAAGAAAGAAATGTGTTTGGGGGATATCAGACTTAATATCAGTCCCATAATGAGCAGGCAACATGGTTTCTGCCCCCCAGAAACGTCCAGGCCAGCAGAGGAGGTGGTTTGTGCAAGAGACTGCAGAGAGCTCTACAAACTCCTGCACTGTTGAGTTCCCAGTTGTGTGGCCCTGAGGTTCTGTGGCCCTGCCTGTGTTCTGTGTAGTGTTGTGCTGGGTGTTTCTAGAAGGAACCTTCTGGGAGAGAGATAAGACTGTGTGTTTGTGTGGGAGAAGTGAAATGCCAGGTGTAGTTCTGCCCCCTCCCCACTTAAGATTTCTGTTGGGAACTTCTGGAGCTTCAGAAGCTTGGGAAAAAGTATCAGAGCTGTGGGGCTCCTGGTTCTGTGCTTGGCCTCGGGGACAGACAGATCTCAGTAGAGTAGGAAGGCTTTACCTGTGGGAGGAGTGAGGAAGCCTGGCAGATGCTGCCTTTCTGGAGAGAGGCCCAGCCCTGTCCTGAACTAAGGTTTTGGAAGTGAGTGTGTTATCTGGCCAGCAGGTAGTGGTAGTGGGAGGAGGTGGTGAGCAGAGCCCTTCCCGATCCCAGCAGCACCTGAGGCCCAAGGCCTGTGCTACAGGTCAGATGGGGGGGCGGGGGGGGGCGGGATGGAGACTTGCCTTTGCAGCCTGAAGAGCCTGACTGGCTACCAGCACTTCCTTCTCCTTTTGTCGGGTTTCCACCAATCTGAGACACTTCAACCACATTTTCCTGGTTGTATTTCCTCCTTTCCTTTTGTTTTGTTCTGTTTGCTTGTTTGTTTACAGCAAAGGGAGATTAAACCCAGGGCCTTCACACTGAGCTACATCCTGGCTCTTTTTACTTTTTATTTTGAGACAGGGGACTCATTAAGTCATTAAGTTGCCTAGGCTGGTCTCACACTTGGTTTCCTGCATCAGCCTTCTAGATTGGTGGGATTGTCAGCCTGCGCCACTATGCTGGGACCTTACTGACCTTTTTTTTTTTTTTTTTTGCTTTTTTTTGAGACAGGTTCTCGCTTTGTAGTTCAGGCTGGCCCTGAGCTCACCATGGTGTCCAGGCAAGCCGCCGTGAACTCAGCAATCCTCCTGTCTCTGCCTCTAGAGTGCTGGGATTACAGGCGTGAGCCACCACGTCCGGCATTGTGGTATGCGGTGTTGATTGTTGGTGGGCGTGTCTCCACGCCCAGCACTATATGTGGTCACCGGGGATCAAACTCAGGACCTTGCGCTTGCGAGGCAGGCGCCAGAACCACTGAGCTAACCCTCCGGCCCCTTACTGACCTTTTATACATTCATTCTGGGGACTGTGGTGCTGGGGTTCAAACTCAGGCCTGCGTGTGCGTGGTCATTGCTTCACCACTGAGCTGCAGCTCCATCTCTTTTTGGTTCATCCAGAGGCAGCCATCCTGGCCCTTTCTGCATTTCTCAGGCCCACTCTGCTACTCTTTTTTCTGTCCTTTGCCTGAAACACCTTTTCTCACCTGTTTATATTCTGGTTAAACTCAGGTCTTAGCTGAAAGATAATTTCTTTGTCTCTTTCTGTTCACTTTTTGTTCCTCTTCATGGCTCTAGTCACACTTTTCGTGGGTTGTTGCTGCTTATATTTGTCCACTGGCAGAGAGCCTCACGGCAGTAACGTTGTGGCTCTTCAGTTCCTCCCTGGTGCCTTGCACAGTGCCTCTTGTGCTTGGCAGTCACCACACAGTGTCAACAGGCTGAACTGCCAGGGCCTGAAGACAGATGAGTAACAGAGGCCTGGAAGTGCAGGCGATGGTGAGGGGACACTTGGGACTTGTGCCTGATGGTGAAACTTCTCCTCTCTGCCTCCTGAAACAATGCATGCAGTGGACTTGAGAACTAAGAAAATACATAGAGGACAGATGTGGGTCACATGTGAGGAGTCTGCATGACTGGGTGAGGATTTTTGTGCTTGAAGTGTTGATGAAAAGCTTTAAGAGGAACAAAGGTCCCATTCCTCAGTGCACAGAAGAGGTGTCTTCCAAGTATATCTTTTCCTCACGTATTTGTTGCATATTTGCCCTGGATCCTCCCCTTAAATACAAACCCCATCTTGTTTTGTGTTGTATCCTGATTCAGAGTTGGGGTGAATAAGTATTTGTAGTGTAGGTGCATGATCTTTTGTCATACATTAGTACACATGTGACCCTTTTTATTTCTTCATAAGAAGGCATATTATTGCAAAGGTGTCCATAGGACAGATTCCTAGTGGTGGGACTGAGGGGACAGACAGTGTGCATGGATTGTGGTTCTGGATACTGCCAGCTTCTCCTCCAAGAAGGCTGCAGCCATACCTGACCCAGCAGTGTGCATGGGTGCTGTGTCCTTGGCCCTGCTGGTGCTGGATATCACTTCACATAAGCTCAGATCTCTGCTAACCTGAGAGCCACTCCTGGCCCTGGAGTAGGACAGAGGTGTTAGCTGCTGCAGGGGCATGCACTAGGTAGGCCAGGTCTTGTGAGCCCCAAGGAGAGGAAGACCTACCTTGGTGGGCATCTGAAAGTCAGCCCAGGACAGGTGAGGCACAGCTTGGAGGAGGTGTTGTGGATCAGCCTGGGAGCTTCTGGTGGAGTGCTTGAAGTTATTGATGTCCATACAGGTTGGCTGCCAGGAGATTGACCTGTCTGCAAGAGCAGGGACCACAGTCCACAGCAGTCCTACCCGATGGGTCTTGCGCCTCAGAGAACTGTGCTCATTTTGAGGTTGTGAAAGAATAAACAAAAGGAAAAATGATAAGAGGTAGAGGTAGGGAGCTGTCAACCTTCATTCTGAGCTAGACCTCGATAGAGAACTGAACACATGGGAAGGACTCTTGTGCACCCCATTTTGTAGAGGGACAGATGGAGGCTGATGACCAGTTTAAGCTGATACAGCAAGTCAGTGGCTTAGCTGGGTCTCATGCTCACACTGTCCCTGCCAGACTAGTGCAACCCTCCGGAAGAAGCTAGGGATGAGCCTCGTGCCAGGGGTTTGGTTAAAGGTCTTTGAGAACATGGTCAGGGCAAGGATCCTGCCTCGAAGGCCATTGATGCAATAAATATCTACAATGAGAGTCTGTCTATTGACAGATAAGCAGACTGGGGCAGCCTGAGCCAGCAGATGGTGTGAAATGCTTGGCAGGAGCCTGGGCCATCCTCGTGCCAGAGTGGACATTGGGGTGGTTGGATCCTGCAATGAGGCTGGTGGGGTAGGATGGTAGAGCTGTTCTGCAGGAGCTGAACTGAGTTGAGCCACCCACTCTTGTCCCTGAGCTCCAGAAGAAGCTTCCTACGCCTCTGGGAGACAGATGCTCTGGAAGGATTAGTGGGCTGCTACCCCCTCCAGCAGCCTGAAGATAGATAGCAGATAGAGACTATGTAACGGGAGGTGAGGGCTGTTAACACCCACCCCCCTGCCCACTGTCCTAGGCCTGACTCCCCCATGGCAGCACCTAAGTTAGACTCATGCTGGCTCTTTTTCGCTTTTAAAATTTTATTTATTTATTTATTTATTTTGGGGAGACAGGGTCTTACCGTTATAGCCCAGGCTGGCCTGGAGCTAACTACATAACCTAGGCTAGCCTCCTGCCTCAGCCATCCAAGTGCTGGAATCACAGGCGTGTACCACCACACCTAGCTGGCCTAGTTTTTTTTTTTTTTGCTTTTTTGGAGACAGGGTCTCGCTTTGTAATTCAGGCTGGCCCTGAGCTCACTGTGGTGCCCAGGCAAGCTGCCGTGAACTCAGGAATCCTCCTGTCTCTGCCTCCCGAGTTCTGGGATTACAGGTGTGAGCCATCACGTCTGGCATTGTGGTATGCGGTGTTGATTGTTGGTGGGCGTGTCTCCACACCCAGCATTATATGTGGTTACCGGGGATCCAACTCAGGTCCTTGTGCTTGCGAGGCAGGCGCCCGAACCACTAAGCTAACCCTCTGGCCCTGGCCTAGTTTTCTTTTCTTTTCTTTTTTTTTGAAACGGGGTCTCACTTTGTAGTTCAGGCTAGCTCTGAGCTCACTATGTAGCCCAGGCAAGCTTCGAACTCAGCAATCCTCCTGTCTCTGCCTCCCAAGTGTTGGGATTACAGGCGTGAGCCACCACGCCCAGCTATCTTTTTTTTTTCTTTTCTTTTCTTTTCTTTTTTTTGAAATGGGGTCTCACTTTGTAGTTCAGGCTAGCTCTGAGCTCACTATGTAGCCCAGGCAAGCCTCGAACTCAGCAATCCTCCTGTCTCTGCCTCCCCTGACCTAGTTTTGATTTCACAGTTTAAGAAGTCTTCAGCTGTCTCTCTCATTGTGGTGACGCGGTGGGCACACTGGAGACAGATCAGCCTACTTACCTTTTCAGTGCTTCACTGAACCCTGATGTCACTATGGGGTCGAGCAGAGCTGTACCAATGAGTGAGGGGCTTATCATGACCAGCCCTGAGCTCCACTGTGCTTCTCTCATCTGTCCCCATTAGGCGCAGGTGGCCTTCCTCCAGGGAGAGCGGAAAGGGCAGGAGAATCTGAAGACAGACCTGGTGCGGCGGATCAAGATGTTAGAATATGCGCTAAAGCAGGAAAGGTGAGCCGTGCCAGCTGCCCTCCCTTTCGGTGTGGCTGCCTGCTCAGGGATTCTGTCTTCGGGGGGGGGGGGGATGAAGAGAGACATGGTGGAGGATTCTGAGTTGGCATCAGAGTGGTATTCGTGACAATGGTGGCCCTGTGTGCTACATCCGGGGAATTCACCCTCTTCCTCTTCCCCACAACTTCCTGCTGGGTCCTATAAGGAATGGGACCCCAGGGCTGGCATAGCGGCTGGCCTGCCTCCAAGGAGTCTCTCCGTACCACCTCCTGGGTGTGCTGGGGGAGCAGAAGTGGATGTGGGAAGCTCTGGGGTTGGGATTTCCTGGAGTGGCTGCTAGTCTTGTCTACTGTCAGCATTCTTACTTAGTAATCTCTCTTATTTAGGGCCAAATATCATAAACTGAAGTTTGGGACAGACTTAAACCAAGGGGAGAAGAAACCAGACCTGCCTGAACAAGGTACCCAGTCCCTGCTGCTCAGGCTTCCTTTGCTGGGGCTGTGTGGAGAGGGTGTTCTTTCTTGACTGCTCCCTGGCCAACACCATGCTGGCCCTCCGTGGGGCCAGGTCCCTCTGCGGGGGTGAGTCAGATGAGGTGCTGCTGGCAGCACACTGCCTCTCTCTCTGGGGAGAGGGAACTGGCTATTTATAGGGTGCTCTGGAAATCTCCAGGAGACTTCATTGAAAAGGCAGTGCATACACTGAGTTGTTATTCAATTATTCCTATAAGAAAAGTTTCTGAGGTGCTGGCTTTGTTTCATAGAACAAGGACACAGCAGAGAGCAAGACAGGCATGGTCTGGCTGTCCTCTGGGCCCTTGTAGTCTAGGCCCCCAGATTAAGAGGAGTCAGTTCCCCGGGCAAGGAGTGAGGGTGCTATGTTGGAACAGGAGTCACTTGTGTGCCTCGAGTGATGGTCAGTGAAGCACCACCATGGGCTGGCCTTTGGAACACCAAAACTTGGCCAAGTGGAGGAGCGGAGGTCTTGCCTGCCAGGCTGGGAGTAATTATTACCTCAGCTCCAATTCCTCAAGCTGCAGTGGAAGTGCCAAAGAACTGGGCAGCCCCAGCTCTCTAGTCAAGCACAGCTCAGATGCCCAGTGAATACATGATAAATAAAATACTAAATAGATGATCCAACTAACTGGTCATAGGAGGTAGATACTGTTGTTGTTCCCCTCATCTCCAGCAGAGGAAGCTAAGGTTTGGGCAGGTAAGCTAACCTAATCCCCAGGCCCACTGTGGTGTGGAAAGTGACTGAGCTGCCACTCTCAGAACCAGGCCATTTTCTGGCAAAGAAAATAATAGTAGGCCCAGCCATTCTGGATAAAGCTCTGGTCTCTGGGGTGGTTTGGACAGAGATGGTCAGAAGATTAGAGATGAGTGTTTCAAGGGATGAAAGTTAGTGAGGACAGCTGGGTGTGGTGGTCCAAGCGTATAAGCCCAGCACTCAGGAGGCTGAGGCAGGAGGATTGCCTTGAGTTCAAGGTGAGCCTGGGCTGCATAGAGAGTTCAAATAGCCTGAACTACATAGTCATGCATGCACGCATGCACGCACAGACACACTTAGTGAAAACAGTGGGTTTAATACACTCAAGAAGTGACACTGAGCACCAGTGTGGGACGGATTTGGACTGGGTGAGGAAAGCGGGCAAGGTGAGGCATGAGTGGCTGTGCTCTGAGGCAGCCTCTTCCTTTGTCCCTGTGCCAGTTCCCAATGGCCCTGTGGAGTCAATCACCCTGGAGAACAGCCCCCTGGTGTGGAAGGAGGGACGGCAGCTTCTGCGCCAGTGAGTGTGGGGGCTGGGCTGGGCTGGGCAGGCCAGGGCACATTTGGCTCAGGAGATAACCCTGAAGACTCCGCAGTCCTTCCTGCTCCTACTGGCGACACTTATCTGTCAGGATTCCAGCCGGCCATGGCTGGAAGGGCTTGTGACCCTGGGGTTGAGCCCTGCTGGGGGGCACCAGAGGTGCCAGATGTGGGGACACTCGCTCTTAGAATGTGACCCCTAATAATCTCTGTGGCTTTTTAAAAAAGAGGAACGTTAGGGACCAGGGATGTAACTCAGTGGCATCACGCCTGCCTGGTAAGCAGATGGTCCTGAGTTTGATCCCTAGTGCTGCCAAAAAAAGTAATGCTAAAACAGTTGTGTGTGTGTCTGTGTCTGTGTGTACAGAACCATAGAACCCAGGGCCTCAAGTGTCCTCAGCATGCACTCTTAGCTCTGAGCTGCATCCCCAACCAAATTATTTTTTTTAATGATTATTTTTTACTACTGAAGAGATGTTTACATTTTGGAAAACATAGAAGAACAAAGGGAAAAGTAAAAGCACGCATAAATCTACCACCTGAGGAATTTTATAGCCCCGTAAATGTTTTGATGTGTGTGCTGTTGATCTCTTAAGTTTTTGTCAGCTTGAATCACCAAGTGATACATGTCTAACTGTTCTGTTGGTGGCCCGAACCACCCGATGGCACTGTCCCATGCGAGCATATGGGACAGAAATGCACATACCACCGGCAGTTCGGACCCACCCAGCAGCAAAACAAAGGAAGTACAGCCTGTCATGAGTGTGTTAAACATTCAGGCAGATAGACTGCCCATCCCTTCCATGGCTGTGTGTGTGTATAAAAGCTGGAATTCCTCTTGTGCTGTTGTGTAATGCACAGCTTTTGTTAAGTGTTATAAACACCTTCTTTATAAATTATTCATGTTGTATTTTGTTGAGGTTGTTTTTCATCTTTCAGTGTTGTAGGCAGTATAAGGAACATGAGACTGCTGTACTTGACTTGCCCAAGTCATAGCTGCAGTCCCATTGCCAGCATCAAATGAATGCACAGTAGACATCTCTAGACACCCTAACACTTTTTGTCTTGTCTTTTTTTTTTTTTTTTAAGTAAAAAGTGGGCTCCCATAGAACTTATATTTTCATTGTGCTGTTTGGCATAGCCTTTTTTTTTTTTTTTTTTTTTAGATAGGGTCTCGCTTTGTAGTTCAGGCTGGTCCTGAACTCACTATGTAGCCCAGGCTAACCTTGAAGGCAATCCTCCTGCCTCTGCCTTGGGAGTGCTGGGATTATAGGCGTGAGCCACCATACCTGGCATTGTGATATGTGGGATCGAACTCGGGACCTTGCGTTTGCCAGGCTGATGTCAGAACCACTAAGCTAAATCTTCAGCCCTAACATAGCCATCTTGTGGCCATCTGCCATGGTTACTTTTGGCTGGTGTCCCTACCAGTAATTTGCTGTTAGAGCACTGTCCTTGAATATTGAGGCCAGCCTTTGTACTCAGGCTGTCCCCTGTTGGGACACCTTGAGTGGCAGTGATTTGTGGACCAGGGTTTCCATTGGCAGCAGTCTTGAAAGTGGCCCTGTCATGTCATAGAGAATGCTAATGAAAGACTGGTGTCTGCTTTTGTATGGCCCGGTGGAAGGTGGTCGCAGTCTGTGCCTTGCTGTTTGTGAAGGAGCTTAGGGGCATCTGACCTGCTTGGCCTTGTCCCCTGCAGATACCTGGAAGAAGTGGGCTACACGGACACTATCCTTGACATGCGGTCTAAGCGTGTACGCTCTCTGCTTGGACGCTCCCTAGAGCTCAACGGGGCTGCTGAGCCCAGCGAGGGGGCCCCCAGGGTGGCACCTAGTCCTGGGGCCCTCGGTGGCGGCGAGTCCCTGCTGGTGAAACAGATTGAGGAGCAGATCAAGAGGTGAGCCCCAGGGTGGTGGGTGTGTCTCTCTCCTGGCTTCATCTCCAGCCCTCTACTTCCAGGGCTCAGCCCTGTGCACCCCTCAGCAGCATGAGCATTTACTGAGGCAAACCCTAGGTGACTTCCCAGGGCATGCCAGGGAACAAGATGCATGTGATGCCTACCCTCAGAAGGCCTCCTTCGTTCTTCCTCATCAGTAGTTGGTGTTCAGCAGAATTATGTCGTTATTAGGTGACATTAGAGTTGGAAAGGACATCAAACATAAGTGATAAGAGTTGGGTGTAGTCACAAGTGCTTGTAATCCTAGCACTAGGGAGGTAGAGGCTCAAGGAGGATTGCTGTGAGTCTAAGGCCAGCCTGAGTTACAGAGTAAGTTCAAGGCTAGGCTGGGCTACAAAGTGAGACCCTATCTCAAAAAGAAAAAACAAAACAAAAAGCCAGGACGGTGGTGCATGCCTTTAATCCTAGTACTTAGGAGGCAGAGGCAGGAGGATTGCCATGAGTTCAAGGCCAGCCTGAACTACTTCATGAGACCTTGTCTCAAAAAAAAAAAAAAAAAAAAAGGTAGCTGGTTGGAGTTGTCTGCATCAGTAATTTCAGGCCCATAGGAAACTGAAGCAGGAGAATCACTTGAGTCCAGGAGTCCAGGCCCAACAGGGCAACATAGCAAGACTGTATCTTTAGAAAAGATAGGAGAAATAATGCTACATTGGGTGGGGTAGGCAGGGAGGCCTTTGTGGAGTTGACATTTGCACAGAGTGTAGCTGGGAGGAGAATGTCTAGGCAGAGGTGATAGCAAGTGCCTGAGTTCAGAGGCAGGAAAGGCCTGGCATATAGAGGAAATGGAGAACATTTGGCCTGTGGTCTGTGGTGAGACCAGTTGTCAAGAGGCAGATCGAGAAGGGCTACACTAGCCATGATAAAGGGTTTGGGTTGTAACCACGTGCTGTGACACATGCAGCACTTTAGGAGGCTGAGGCAGTAGGATTGTAAATTTGAGCCCAGCCTGAGCAGTGTAAGACTTAAACTTTTTTTTGAGACAGGATCTCGGTTAGTAGTTCAGGCTGGCCCTGAGCTCACTGTGTAGCCCAGGCACGCCTGGAACTCAGCAATCTTCCTACCTCTGCCTCCCGAGTTCTGGGTTTACAGGTATGTACTACCCCCGGCACTGTGCTATGTGGTACTGATTTCTGGTGGGCATGAGTCATCATGCTTGATATTGTATGTGGTTACCAGGGATCAAACCAGGGACCTTGCGCTTGCTAGGCAGGTGCTGGAACCACTGAGCTAAATCTCTGGCCTTTAGACTTTTTTTCTTTCTTTCATTTTGAGACAGGATCTCGCTTTGTAGTTCAGGCTGGCCCTAAGCTCACTAGGTAGCTCAGGAAAGCCTCAAACACAGCAATCCTCCTGCCTCTGCCTCCTGAGTGCTGGGATGACAGGCGTGATCCACCACACCTGGCACTGTGGTTTGTGGTTTGATTGCTGGTGGGCATGAGTCATCATGCCCAGCATTGTATGTGGTTACTGGGATCGAACTCGGGACCTTGCGCTTGTGAGGCAGGTGCTGGAACCACTGAGCTAAATCTCTGGCCCTGGCCTTTAAACTCTTAAAATAAAAAATCAAAATGGACTTGGGGGCGCTGCAGAGATTTAGCTCAGTGGTCCCGGCACCTGCCTAGCAAGCGCAAGGTCCCTGGTTTAATTCCGGTAAACACATACAACAGTCCCCGGCATGGTGACTCACGCCCAGCAGTAATCAGTACCACACACCACAGTGCCAGGCATGGTGGCTCAGGCCTGTCATCCCAGCACTCAGGAGGCAGAGGGAGGAGGATTGCTGAGCTTGAGGCTTGTCTGGGCTACACAGCAAGCTCAGCGCCAGCCTGAACTACAAAGTGAGACCCTGTCTCAAGGAAAAAAAAATGGGCTGGGGCTGTATCTTCATGCAGAGGCTCACTAGAAAAAGATTATGCCTTTGGGGATGTGAGAAACCAGTGGTTTCTGGCAGAGGTTGCTGACATATCTATCTGCTGGTCTGGTTCAAAAAAGGCTGGAGCAGGGAGGCTGGGTGAGAGATCGCTGCCCTCTCAAGCAGGACTGATGCAGAAGTGTGAGACAAGTTTTTTCTATGTTGCCCAGCCTGGTCTCAACTGGGGATCATCCTGCCTCAGTCTTAAGTGCTAGGATTATAGGTTTGTACCACCGCACATGGGAAGTAGTTGCATTGTGATGGCCAGTATTGTTTAAAATACTGAAGTGAAAAAGAAAGTGACTGGGGCTTGTTCTGAATGAGCAGTGGCTCCTGAGGAGGGAGCAACAGGGGCTGTTGCAGTTGAGCGTGGCCATGTACCCCATATGGAGAGATTGCATGGCTTGTGGGGAGCTGCAGCCCCTAAACCTGGCTCTGATTCACCGGCACACGGGTGTTCTTTGAATCCCACAGGACCGTGTACAGTCTCGGAGGGAGGGAGTATGGATGCCCAGGGAAGATCCAAGTGTGGAACTGGAGACCGGCACAGGGCGGGAGTGGCAAGGGGAGGGGAGGAAGCCCAGGATGGTGTCTGCCTGCTTGGCAGTAAGGGGCAGTTCTGCGACAGTGCCCAGCCCGCCCAGCAGTGGGAGTCAGGTGGGGTGAGTCTGCACTGGCCTCTCCAAGGGCTGACTGGGGGTGGCTGGCAAGACTCCGGGCCAGGAGTGCGGCAGCAGGAAGTATACGAGTCCACCTGCACTTGGATCCACCTTGCCTTCTGCTGTGGAGTCAGGAGCTCTTGTCAGGTGGGAGGGTGGGAGGTAGATGTAGGAGTGCCAGCTGCCAGTGGGATGGCAACAGGCTCCACAGAGTGGCTCCACTGGTCTGTGCCCAAGCATTTGCGGGTGGCAGTTCTGCATCTGACTCACCTGCTGGTAAGCCAGCCATGGGTACAAGTTGTCCCCATGTCTCTTTTTGATGGTACTAAGGGTTGAACCTAGGAGCTCTCTGCACTGAACTATATCCCTACCTAGCCCTTTCCTTTTTTTTTTTTTTTTTGAGACCAGGGTCTCAGTAGTTCAGGCTGGCCCTGAGCTCACTATGTAGCCCAGGCTAGCCGTGAACTCAGAGCAGTCCTCTTGCCTCTGCCTACTTAATGCTAGGATTGCAGGCATGAGCCACCTCACCCAGCATTGTGATGTGTGGTACTGATTGCTGGG
>PVIC010006345.1:25020-54793 GCA_004025085.1 Thryonomys swinderianus
TGGGGTATGGCTGGGTTGAGCCATGGTCAGGATCAGGGCCTTTGGGGATCAGGGGCTTAGCCAGATCCAAGCTCTGCCATAAAGCCTTGGGTGCATGCCCATCTGGGCTCCATTGCCTAGCAGGGCTAATGTTTCATCTGCACCCCTGTTGTGGGCAGGAATGCAGCAGGCAAAGACGCCAAAGAGCGTCTGGGCAGCTCGGTGCTGGAGCAGATCCCCTTCCTCCAGAACTGTGAGGATGAGGACAGTGATGAGGACGATGAGCTGGACAGCGTGCAGCACAAGAAGCAGCGCGTGAAGGTGATGCCTCCCCTCACACACCCCACCCAGGTCCCTGCGCACTTCTGGGTCGCCTCCTGCAGCCGGGCCCTCATTTCTGACTGCAGACGTCCCGCTCTCTGCTGTCGGCCTTCACCTGTGCCTCTGGTCCTGAGCATACTCTAACTTCCCGTCCGCCTCACACACTGTCCTAAGGGCTGTTTCTTGCCCCTGACTCCTATGTCCACTGTGCTGACCCTTGGCTGGGCTGCCTGCCAGGTGGAGTGGGAAGATTTCTCTGTGACTGCTGGTCTCTGTCTGTTCCTCTACCAGGCAGGGCCTTTGCTGCTTTGTGTGCCCTGAAAAGAGTATGCCACAGGGTCATGTTTTAAATTTTATTTATTTATTTTGTGTGTGTGTGGTCGTGGAGATTGAATTCAGAGCCTTTGTACTGAGCTCCATCTCCAGGCCTTGTTTTTTGTTTCAAGACAGGGTCTTGCTGCGTTGCTCAAACTGGGCTCCAACTTGTGATTCTTTTGCCTCCACCTCCCAGAGTGTTGGGATTCCAGGCTGGGCCACTGTGGCCAGCTTCTCAGTAAATATTTATAAATGGGATGAGTCTGACTAGGTGTGGCCTGGGCACCTTGGGGTTATGTAGGATATGGGTCCCCAGTCTGCTGTTGGTGTTGGGACCCAGGCTCAGGAACCTAGCCCTTGGAGGAGAGGACTAGGTGACCTCGGTGTGGCCTCAAGGTATAGCTCCCAAGGCATCCTCTACTTGTCCAACTGCACCTTGTCTGCCAGGGCCTTGTGCCTCACCATCACAAGGACACTGCTCTTTGACACGGCAATGACAGTCCAGTAAGATCTTCCCAGGCAAGCTCTGGGTAGTAGGGATAAGGAGACACACAGGTCAGGCCCTTGGAGCAGCTCCTGGGTGGTGGTGGCCATGTAAATTCTGATATGCACAAAGATGGCCATGGTGCAGGCGGGGAATGAGCCTGGGAAGGAGGACTTGGAGGGGATCCTTGGGACATTCCCCAAATGTGGGCTTGCAGTGGTGGCTTCTGCTGAGACCGTTTTGTTCCTCCTGATTCTCCTGCCTCAGCCTTCTGAGTGCTGGGATTACAGGGGCATGCCACCATTCCCAGCAAACACTGGCTTTTTGGTACTCCCTTAGTCCTTTACAGCTGTCACTGGTTCTCTTCTCACAAAGACTTCCCATGGCTTAGCCATGAGCCCAGATTATGACTCACCTGCTGTAACTCTAGATGGGCCATTGGCCTGGCAGCAGGACTGAGAGCCTAGCCTTGTGCAGAGGCCCCCTGCTGCTGGCTTTGAGGACTTGATGAAAATGGCAGATAGGTAGCAAGTCCTTTGCTGCTCACAGGTGACCGTGTCTGCTTCTGTACAGGGTCTCACACACTGTTCAGGACTTTTGTGATGGGCTTCTGAAAACTCCACCCCAGCCAGGGCTCTCCAGGCGTTCTGCAATCTAAACCTTGCTGGGTCTCCTGAGTCGCACTCCTAGTTGCCTCTGTAGGCCCAGGGCTGGCCCTTCAGGATCCAGGAAGTCTGGTGTTGCGTCCAGACCTGGCTCAGGACCTGCCCTGCCAGGTGTCAGGCTTGGCTTGGAGGAGCCTGCAGGCTGCTGAGACTCCCCTGGGTACAGGCCTGGCTGGGGTGACTTGGGGTGGGAGGTCCTTTCCTCTGCCCAGTCTCTTCACCAGCTGTAGGACACCAGTCCTTGCGGAAATCTCAGTAGCTACTCCCAGGCCTGGGATCATGGTGAAGCCAGGGTGCGCAGCTCATCTCACCAGTGTCAGTAAGCATGGAGGCGGGCACAGCATCGGGCCCATTGACGGTTACCATGCTCCTCTGCTCTTTCACCCTGTAACTCGGCGTCTCCGCACACGCCCTTGTACAAGCAGACACAGTCTCCTCCCCCAGGTTGTCCTGTTACCCAGCTTGTCTTTCTGAGTAGCCTGTGGTGGAGGGCACAGTGGTCTCTGTAAAGTCCACAGCCCAAGCAGTCTCGAAAGCCAGGCTGAGGGGGCCAAAACCACCCCCATAACCCTTCTTGTGCTGCAATAGGTCCCTTCCTGAGGCTTCCAGAAGGGGGCGCACCACAGCTTCAGCTGTCACTCCAGGGTAGCCAGCTGGTGGCTGAGGCACAATGGGTCTGAGAGGGTGAAAGAGGCAGGAACCCTGGTTTGTCTGTTGCTGAGGCCAAATGCACAGGAGCCCTGACCTGTGGTCTGGTCTACACCCCAGCTCCCTTCCAAGGCCCTGGTGCCTGAGATGGAAGATGAGGATGAGGAAGACGACTCAGAGGATGCCATCAACGAGTTTGATTTCCTAGGCTCAGGAGAGGATGGGGAGGGGTCTCCAGGCCCTCGACGCTGTACCAGTGAGGGAAACCCCCATGAGCTGGGTGAGTTGGCTGAATGGCTGGCCTCAGCTGGCCTTCCCTGTGAGGATGGGTGGGCCCAGGTCCTGGCCCTGCACATGCAGGCCCGGCAGCTGCTTCCTGCCCAGGCCTCCCCACAGGATGGATATGCTTCCTGAGAGGAGAGGCCCAAGGAACCTGGAAGCCCAGCTGGCTGTCGGCCTCTCACCCTTCCCTGGAAAATCCCCAGGCTATAGATGAGGTAGCTCTTCCTGAAGCCAAGCCTCCAGCCTTCCACTGAGAGAAGACAGTTCTAGTCAAGCTCAAGAAGGGAACAGGATGAGGGCCTGGTGGGGAGAAACAGGTGGGGTAGGCTGCGTTGTCCTCTCTGTCCTACATCCTCTGCCAGGAGGGCCCTTGGGGTCATGTGAACAGCTAGCTGGGGACTTAGGCCAGGGCAGGGGCATGCCTGTCACCTCACAGAGAGTTCCTGCCTGCCTCAGTTTCTTCTCTCTCCTACCTGGGAAGAGCTTCTCAGCCCCTTATTTGCAGCCAGGCCTGCTGCACTGGGGGAGAAGGGAGCCCCACGGGCTGGGCTGGAACCGGTGAGCAACTCCTGGTCTATCTCAACCCTGCAGAGAGCCGTCGGGTCAAACTGCAGGGAATTCTGGCCGACCTTCGGGACGTAGATGGGCTGCCCCCGAAAGTGACGGGCCCACCTCCTGGCACACCCCAGCCCCGGCCCCATGAAGGTAACCCCACACCCTAGTTCTTTGGGTCCATGGCAGAGGAGGCTGCAGAGCTAAGCCCAGGGCTTCTGTGTCGTCAGGGGCAAGGCCTAGCCTCCAGTCTGCAGCCTCCCTGTCCCAAAAGTTCGTCTGTCTGTCTCTGTCTCCCTCTTTTTGTCTGTCCTGTCCTGCCCTGTCTGTCTGTCTTTCCCTTTCCAGCTGTGATTCTCCATCTTGCCCTCCTCCCTCTTTCTCACTTCTTATCTCCCTCTGTACCTCTTTCTGCTTCTCTCTCTCCCTGGCCCTCTCTGCCCTTCCCACCCCTCCCCCCTACCAGGTTCCTTTGGCTTCTCCTCAGACGTTTTCATCATGGACACTATCGGGGGCGGGGAGGTGAGCCTGGGGGACTTGGCAGATCTCACCGTCACCAACGACAACGACCTCAGCTGTGATGTAAGTTTCTGGGGTGCCCCCCTGGGCATCACACCTTGCTGGCCCTCAGCATTCTCTGACCATGTTGTGCCAGGTCTGGGGTCAGTCCTTTTTTCTGTGAGGACTGTGAGGTCCTTCCACAACCCTAGGAGGTGGTTTCTCCTGCTGACCTCATTTTCCAGAAGGGTGCTAAATGGGCAGTGGAGGGACCTAACCATAGTCACGATGGTGCAGGTTCTGCAGGACTTGAGCCTGGGTCTGACAGTGTTTATCTCCCCTGTTCAGCATCTCTTCCACCCCTGGTGATTTGAGGCCGGAGGCCAGAGCTCCCGTAGGTCAGGCCTATCTGGTCCAGATGGGTCGGTTGGCTAGAGTGAAAGAGCCCTGTGCCTGAAGCAGACAGGCTGTGGCCACGGCGACCCCCAGGGAGACACGTTTCTTAAGCAGAACAGGGTCTTAGGTGGTGACCCTGGTGAGGTTGGGGACTCAGTGTGGAAGTAGGCAAGCTCAGGGTCTGAGCCTAGAGTGCCATGGCGTCCTCCATGTGACTCTGATGTCACTCTCCCAGGAGGTGTGGAGGGGCAGGAGAGTCACATTGCTGAAGCTTCTCTGGCTTCAAGTCCTGTGGCACGGATGGTACCTGAAGTTGGGGCCTGGGATGCCCTGGCCCCAACAAGTGGTTCATCTTATGTGAACCCCATCTTGGATAGGGCTCTGGGCCCCTCCTGACAAGCTGCTCCTTGTGTTTCAAAAAGCTGTTCTTAGGTTCCCACTCAGCCCCCGCTTCATCAGGGCTGCATAGGGGGTTAGAGCCTATTGGTTTGCTTCCATGTTTTCCTACTCATACCTGAGTAGTTGGGTGTCTGATCTCAGTGTCCTTCTCTGTCCTGGGCTACATGACCCTTTGTCTTTCTGCTGCTGTTTTCTTCCTCTAATCCAGGCCTCCCGGGGTGGCCAGGGCCAGCCTGTCATTCCTTCTTCTGTGCCTCTCCTCTTTTCCCTAAGGGTTTTTCTTGGGATGCAGTGCAGATTTCAGAATGTGGCTTGCCCTTTAGCTTCTATCCACTGTTGCAGTCTTATCTGCCACCTTCCTGGCTATGTGTATCCAGGTATACCTGTCTTAGAACCTAGCCCTCCTCGTGCTGCCTCCTACCTCAGGGCCTCTGCACACACCACTTCCTTCTGGTTCCCATTCAGTTCTGCTCACTAGTCCCAACCTCAGGAGAGCTGGAGTAGCCAGGCTGCCCAGAACTGTCCCTGTCCACCCTGTGCCTATAGGATCTGTTTGCCTGCTCCAAATTCCCTAAGTGTGAGAGGCAAGGGTTCAGGCCCACCTTTATCTGCCCAGACCCTGACACCTGGCAGGAACTAGCCAAGTGGGCACAGGGACCCCACTGGCTACAGGAAGGGGAGCACTGTGCAAGAACCGAGCCATGGTCTGGGTGGGGAGAGAGGATCGATCGTGAGACCCAGCATCAGTGTCTGCCTGACAACTGGGTAACAAAGGGACACTAATGCAGTGCTGGTCCCCTAGCTGTCTGACAGCAAGGATGCCTTCAAGAAGACATGGAACCCCAAGTTCACCCTCCGCTCCCACTATGATGGCATCCGCTCCTTGGCCTTCCATCACAGCCAGTCGGCACTGCTCACTGCCTCTGAGGATGGCACACTCAAGCTCTGGAACCTGCAGAAAGCGGTCACAGCCAAGAAGTGAGGGAGTGAGGGCAGCAGCCTGGCAGGGCGGGCCCCGGCCTTGTCCTGGAGTCTTGGTGACGCCCTGCTCCTGTCTCCCACAGGAACGCAGCACTGGATGTAGAGCCAATCCACGCCTTCCGGGGTCACAGGTAGGTGGTACTTGTGCCTGCCAGAAACACGGGGAGCCCCCACTCTGTGTCTGTACCCCTCTGCATACCTCCTCGCTTCTGGGCCCTGCTGGGTTTGCATGTCAGAGACAGGTGGGGAGTAAGTAGGGGGCAGGTGACTTGTCCAGGGGGCACCACCATACCCCAGGTGCTGGATTCCTTTTGCCCGTGCTTGGAAAATCACCAGTGAGGACTGTGAAGTCAGGTGTCAGCTTGTTGCCTGCCTTTCTTCACTCACCCTGGCACCGCAGGGGCCCCGTGCTGGCAGTGGCCATGGGCAACAACAGCGAATACTGCTACAGTGCTGGCACTGATGCCCGCATCCACAGCTGGAAGATTCCAGACCTCAACATGGATCCCTACGATGGTTTTGGTGAGGACGACTCTCGTGCCACCTTTCACACCCCACTTCATGCTTGTACCACAGGCCCTTGGAGTGTGCAGCCTGTGGGGGACACAATCTGGCTATTGGAAGGCAGAGGCTGGGTCACTTGAGGCCAGGAGCAGTTTCGTCCCCCACCCCGATGCCTCTGCTCACACACACATGGCCCTGTGCTATGCCTTGTCAAAGCACAGCCCAGAGTTGTCTCCCCTCAAAGAGACCATAACATTTTGTACAGCAGAGTCATTCTGGTGGGCTAGAAATTTAGCTCAGCACCTGCCTAGCAAGCACAAAGTCCCTGGTTCCATCCCCAGTAAGCACATACAGTACCAGGCATGGTGACTCACACCCACCAGCAATCAGTACCACATACCACAATGCTGGATGTGGTGTCACACCTGTAATCTCAGCACTCAGGAGGCAGAGGCAGGAGGATTGCTGAGTTTGAGGCTTGCCTGAGCTCAGGGGCAGCCTGAACTACAAAGCATGACCCTGTCTCAAAAAAAAAAAAAAGATAGAGGGTCTGGGCTGGGGATTTAGCTCAGTGGTTCTGACATCTGCCTGGCAAGGTCCTGAGTTCGATCCCTGGTACCACGTACCACAATGTCGGCCGTGGTGGCTAATGCCTGTAATCTCAGCACTCAGGAGGCAGAGAGGAGAGGATTATTATGAGTTCGAGGCTTGCCTGGGCTACAAAGTGAGACCCTGTCTCCAAAAAAAAGATAGAGGTTCATTAGGGCTTGGCCAGAACCATCTGTGTTGAGTCCGTGCCAGGGAGGCAGTGGCCAGGCTTTGTGGCCACAGTCTGGGGAGACAGCAGCCAAGGCCTGGCGCACCCACCATTCAGCCAGAGAAGGCTGCACAGCCAAGGGGGCTGATGGCAGTGAGCAGAGACTGTTCCTGCTCCGTGCCAGGTGAGCAGGTCCTTGGGGGCCATGGAGTCACTACAGAAGAGCTAGCTGGTTGCTGGGACCTGCGGAGACAGCAATGGAAGGGAGGTCCCTCCCTCTTGAAGCTTGAGGTGGCTTCAGAGCCTAGCTCTTCCCCAGGAGATGTAATAGTCAGTTTGAGCAGCTGCGGGGTGCAGGTCCCCGAGGTGCATGGCTGGGGCAGGGCTCGGCAGTGAAACCTTGGCCCAGCCACCTGGATCAGCTCAGTCCTAACACAGCCCATTTTCTCCCTGGGCTGGCCCAGACCCCAGCGTCCTGAGCCTCATCCTGGAGGGCCATGGGGATGCTGTGTGGGGCCTGGCCTTCAGCCTCACCTCCCAGCGCCTGGCCTCCTGCTCTGCCGATGGCACCGTGCGCATCTGGGACCCCAGCAGCAGCCCAGCCTGCCTCTATACCTTCCCCACAGCCAGCGGTGAGCAGGGCCCAGCTCCTCACAAGCCAGAGACAGCTGGGGGCTGGGGAGGAAGGGTGGGTGCTAAGGTAGCCCCTACCCCAGGGCAGGCCCAGGCCTTGGAACAGCCTTTTCCCCTTTGTCCTCAGAGCACGGGGTCCCCACTTCAGTGGCCTTCACCAGCACAGAGCCTGCCCACATCGTGGCCTCCTTCCGCTCTGGTGACACCATCCTGTATGATCTAGAGGCTGGCAGTGCCCTCCTCACACTGGAGTCCCGGGGGAGCAGTGGTAAGGGAGGACTGGGCAAGCCAGTGAGGCTGGGGCCTGAATGCCTGGGAAGCTTTCCTTTCCTTCTGTGGCTCTGGGGACAACTGGGCCCTCTGGGCTCTGAACAGGAATGAAATAAAGTTCACTGGAAGCTTGGGTATTCCTGACACACAGGACTAAGGAGAGGCTAAGGGTCAAGTCGCAGACACTTGGGCTGGTGGATGGGACATTGTCCCATCCACTGAAGCAATGCTATGGCATGGCTGCCTTGGCCCCCATGTAGAGGTGCAGAGGGGGTAGGGTGTTGGTGCCCCAATTTTGGCTCTGTCCTGGCCCTCCTGATGTCCCCTAATGACTTTCCCTCTGCTTCCTTTTCCTGCCAGGCCCGAGCCAGATCAACCAGGTGGTGAGTCACCCAAACCAGCCCCTCACCATCACTGCCCATGATGACAGGGGCATCCGCTTCCTGGACAATCGGACAGGTGAGACCCCGCTGTGGCTGCACTGGGGGCTGGGGGGACCTGGGTCCACAGCGGTTCTCAGATCCACGTCAGCCCCCTTGCTTCCCAGGCAAGGCCCAGAGTGGGAACGGGACCTGCCACCAACTTCTCTGCTTTAGGTAAATCCGTACACTCCATGGTTGCCCACCTGGATGCGGTCACCTGCCTAGCTGTGGACCCCAATGGCGTGTTCCTGATGTCAGGAAGTAAGTTGGTCTGTCTGGGCGGTCTGTTTAGGAGACAGGGAGAAGTTGGGCCTCAGGCACAGGAATCCACTCTGGGAGATTATGGAGCTAGGGTAGGAGCGGTAATAGTCACCACAGTGCTGACAGCACCGCCCTGTGCACAGCCCACCGCAGGCCTGCGCCTCAGGCTTCTTACTCTCTTCAGGGCACTGCATATTGAGCGGTTTATCCTCCCTGGCCACACAGGACCTGAGTTTGAAGTGTCAGGGCTCAGGCACAGTGCCATAGGTTGCAAGACTGGATGTCATGGGGACTCGAGCTCTGGATGAGGACAGGAGGCCAGGCTGTGCCTGGAAGGGGTGGCTGGCCTCTCATCTTCTTGCCTCCTGACATCTGACCCCCACAAGACTGTAGCAGTGGCAGTGGCAGAAGCATGTTGACTGTTCATATATATATAGGGGTCTGAGCATGGTGGCAGAGGCTATGCATGGCTTGGTGACTGAATAGCTTGGTCTCAGGCCTCATTCTCTACCCACTGAGCAAATGTAACGTTTGTTTGGGTTGGGGGATCTGAGGTGACCCTCAGAGAAACTGAGCCTGGTGCCAGGAAGCCAGCAAGGGCTTCTGGGAGTTGTGATCCTTGGGAGTGGGTGGAAAGCCCACAGGCCAGCTTCTACCAGAGCCAACCTGGAATTGAGCCAGGTGGTCAAGGCTTCAGGCACTGGCCAGGATACCTCACCTCTTTTTCCTTCTCTGTTTCTGTTTGTCTGTCTCTCCGTCTCTGTCTCTCTCTTCCACCTCTGCTCCTTCTTGTGAGACAGAGTCTTCACAGTGTAGTTCAGGGTGGCCTTGAACTCACTGTGTAGTCCAGGCTGGCCTCAAACTCAGAGTGATCCCCTTGCCTCAGCCTCCCAACTGCTGGAATGACAGGCGAGCGGCCCCACACCCAGCCACCTCCCTCCTTTATGTGGTGCTGGGAATGGACCCCAGGGCTGAGCTGCTGGTCAGGCACTGTGCCCCGGAGCCACGGCCTGGCCCAGCTTGCAGCTTCTTGTTCAGTCTCAGGCTGCAGCATCCACGGGGACTGTTTTGCGCATTTTGTTCAGTGCACCTTCCAGGCTGTCATACATAGTGGGTGCCCACTGAACACTTGGGGGCTAGACAGGTGGGCGGTTGACAGGTGGAGACAGAAGGGGTGTCCTCAGGGCAGAAGGAGGGAAGGAAGAGGGTGTCTGGGTGTCAGGGACTCCAAAGCAGGTGTGAGTAAAGAGCTCGGAGACAGGTTCTCCCTCCGCCCCCAGGCCACGACTGCTCCCTGCGCCTGTGGAGTTTGGATAACAAGACCTGTGTGCAGGAGATCACAGCCCACCGCAAGAAGCATGAGGAGGCCATCCACGCTGTCGCCTGCCACCCCAGCAAGGCCCTCATTGCCAGTGCTGGTGCTGATGCCCTGGCCAAGGTCTTTGTATGATGCCCACCTGGCCCCGCCCTGGCCAACACAATGGCTGAGGAGCAGGGCCAGGCAAGTGGGGCTGAGGTGAGGGCCTGCACTACCCCTTTGCCTGGGGTTCATCTCTGTGAGTGGCAGGATTGCTGTGGGCCCACAGAGGGGAAGGTGGACCAGAGGAAAGACCCCAAGGAGACAGTCCAATCTCTCCTGTCTCCCACTGGTGGCTGCAGCCTCCCTCGGAGGCCCCAGGTGGCCTCTCCCCACCTGCTATGGAGCCTGGTGGTGCTAAGGGCCTGTCCCAAGAGTGCTCGCGGGCTCTCGTCCCCGTGCACTGGCCCAGGAGAGGCCTCACAGGAGTCACTGTCTGGGCCCACAGACAACATTCCTGCACCAGCTGCCCTCTCACATGCAGCTCAGCCAGGGCCAGGGCCTCCGGGAGTCAGTTTTTCCAAGATACCAGAAGGTGCCAGGGTCTTCTTTGACCCCAACCCTGGCCTGTTGGGGCTGTGCTGGGAGGAGTCTTCTGATGCCCTCCTCCATGGGACCCCTGTGGCAGTGGGAGCCCACCTGGCCCACTCGTGGGCTCCTCCACTGTTTTTCAGACACTAACCTCCAGGGCCAGGACTGTGTCCCCAGCCTCCCAGGGCACCCCTCTCTGAGGCATGGGGGTGAAGTGAGGACCCTGTGTGTAGCTCCCTGTATATCTGTATAAATGGACAGGATTTTAATGGTGCCCCTCCCCAAGTTATCACTGTGTGATAGTCTTTGTCAGTCTCCTGGCTCCACAATTTGCCTCTATTTATTTCACTCTTCATTGGGTTCCACCCTGCGCCCAAACCCTGGATCCCTTTCAGAATCCTGTTTATAAGCCACCGTTTGGCCCTGAACTTCTATGTGAAAACTTGTCTCAATAAACCCTTTGGAGTAAGATGGTGCCTGCGCCATCTTTTGAGGGGATGGTGACTTCGGGGAGGAGTTGTTGCCTCTTAAGTTGGGTGGAGTTTGAGAAAGGGATGTGATCTGGCTGGGGTTCTGCGGTGAGGGGAGAGCAGAGGGGCCCAGAGTTTGGGTGAGTGGAAGTGAAGGGGCGGAAGCTGGGCACAAGGCCGAATCTCCTGTGCCCCTCCTTTCTGTCCCCAAGTGCACTGTCCCCAGGGGCAAGCCTGGCAAGCCGATGGTGTGATGGCACAGTTCAACTGAGGACCCCCTGGGTGGGTGGTGCTTGGTCCTGAGAACCAAGCCTTTGCCCTCTCTGTTGTTCCCCATACCCAGGCCCTCAGAGCATGAAGGGAAAGCAGCCTGCCAGTCATGCCGGGAGGGTCCCTGGCAGACACAAGGGTGCCCCAGCCCCTGTGGGAACGCAGGCTGTCCCTTCCCTTTTTGTGGTTTACTATGTGCCTGTGAAGCCAGGCTAAGCTCAGCCGACACCTGTCCTTTGACAGTGTCACAGTTTGTTTAGGGCCTCAACAGATCAGCATGAGAGGGAGGGAGCAGGGGCCTGCCCGGGACAGCAGGTCAGGGGAGTTGGTGTCCTGTCCCAGCCTTCTCCCCAGCCCCTCAGTGATGAGCTGGTGCTGCCCATGCCCTTTGCTGGCCCCTGGCACCCCCAAGAACACTTGAAGGATGAAGGTCCATAGTGTGGGCTGTGCTTGGGACAGGGCACTCCCTGTGGTGCTCATCCACCCATCTGGACAGAGAAGCAGGAGGCCAGGTGACGAGGTGACATGGCCAGGAGCCTGGCTCTGGGCCCCACGTGGCCTTACTCCCCTCGTTCCTCAGCTTTGCAGCTTCCCCAGGTGGTGGTTTGGGTTTTCACTCCAGCCTCAGACTTCCTTCCTCACCCTAGCCCCCGGATGTGGTGACAGTCGACACTGTACCGACCTCCGCGGCCCCAGCAGCCCTGCACGGTGTGTGAGGGGTGCCCTTTTCAGCACCCACTCCAGTGGAGACAGGCAGTCGACCCTGCTTGGCCACGAGGGCTTGGCCTGTCCAGAAAAGGCTGATCCTGGGCAAGTCATTGTTCTCTGAGACCTGGGGTCCCTGTGTGTAAATTAAATGGGAGCTGCTAGCTGGGAAGAATACAAGTCGGCTCCTCTGACTCTGAAGGGCTGGCTGAACGTGTGTCCAACCACGCTTGGCATGCCAGTCCTCAACAGATGATTGCTGTTAGGGCACCCTGATGAACAAACAGACCCAAACCGCTTCTGTGCCAGTTACCAGCGACAGGCACTATTCCCTGAACCTGAGCTGTGTTCCAGGCACCGGATGCCAGGTCATCGTCACACAAACCCCTGGGGCAGTCCTGCTTAGTGCCATCTCACAGTGGAGAGACTGAGGCTCACCGGAGGGAGGGCCCGGCCTAATGCCCCAGGAGTCAGTTCACCTGTGAAGGGAAGCTGGTGGATGGTGTCCCAGGGGCCAGCCCTTGGCATTCCGTGACCTGGGCGCAGCTGGCAGAAGGAGACACCATCGCCACACTCCTGCCCTCCCGCCAGCACCAGACATACTGCCTGGGAGGGCGCTGGGACACTGGCGGAGTGGCGCCTCCCTCTTCCCATCTGCAGAATGGGTGGGCGCTCCCCGCAGCACCCGCTCCTAGAGGCTGGTGCGACGCCCTGGGCTGGGGGGAGGCCGAGCCCGGAAAGCAGGGCAGTTCGGACCCTATTTCTGACCCTCCCTTGTGGTAGGCACCGAATATGCCGGCCGAGACAGCACCCTCCGTGGAGGACCATAGCCTGTTAACCCTAGCCGAGCACCTGGCGACGTTGGCTGGCCCTCGCTGTGGGCTCAGGGAAAAAAGCTAACTTCTCAGACTTGGGGGTGCTGAGGAGGAATAGACTCGTTAGCCCGACACCTATCTGTCACCCTGGGGCCCCCATCCGATCGTGGGAGGTTCCGCCCCCAACTCCGAGGCGTCGGGCCCGCCCTCTCCTTCCGCCCCCGGCCCTTGGCAGGGCCCGCCCTCCCTGACGTCACCGAGGCCCAAGCCGATTGGCCGACTGCGCTGTTGCTCCGGACACTTCCTCCTGGGCCGCTGCTGCGGACTTAAACTTTGAAGGGGGAGAAAGAGCCACCCACGCGGTGCGACCGCCCTTGCCCCCCACCCCACGCCGCCTCTGGTAATGCCCCATGCCTCCGACTGAACTTTTCTCTAACTTCCGCGACCCGTGAGATTCCCCCTTTCCTACCCCGGCCCTGGGGAGCTCTGCCCATCCCTGAGGCGGGAGGATCCCTGGGATCCACTTAATACACAACTGAGAGACTCCAGCACTCCGCCCCCCAAGGTGGCGAATTCCTCTGGCCCCCTGCTTCGTGAAATCTTGGTCTTAGAGCCACTGGATTCTGAGATCCCCGCTGTTCATCTCACAACTCCTCTCTTCCAGGGGCCTTTGGATCGTAGGATCTCTTGGTCCCTGCAACCCTGATCTACTAATTTTCCTCTCTTAGTTCTTGAAATCTCGAAGTCGCTGGGTTTCCAAATCACTCTTTTCTCCTTTCTGATTTGTGATCCCTTGATTCCGAGCGTGGGATCCACTAGAACTCTTTTCTTTCGTTTCCCAGGATCCTGCCATCCTCGGTCCCTCAACTTGCCCGCTTTCTCTCCTCGGACCCGTGCACACCTTCCACCAGCCCACGGGCTGCCCCCATTCTAGGGCTTGGGTTCACAGGGCTCGGGCATCGGACTTCGGGTGGGCGCCGGGCGGCGGGTCCAGCCCTGCCCCCATGGCCGCCGCCCCTTCCCATCCCGCCGGGCTCCCCGGCTCTCCCAGGCCGGGGTCCCCTCTCCCTGCCGGAGGCTTGGAGCTACAGTCGCCGCTGCTGCCATCGCTGGTGCCCCAGGGCCCGGCCTCCGGGGTCTCTTTCCACATCCAGATCGGCCTAACCCGTGAGTTCGTGCTGTTGCCCGCCGCCTCGGAGCTGGCCCATGTGAAGCAGCTGGCTTGTTCCATCGTGGACCAGAAGGTGAGGGAGGGCGTCAGACTCCATCCAGTGTGGGGACGGGTCCTAGGAGGAGGGCCTGACCTGAGGGTGGACATCTGGGCTAGTCGGAGCCCTCAGTTTCTCCCCAGCACCCATTTGAGGGAGGCCCCGGCAGGGGTGGGGTGCTGCAGAAGCCTCCCCAAATTACAAGTCCTTGCATGTTGTTGGTTTCTGCAGCCGGCAGGGAGGAAGGGAGGTGCCTGCTAGGTGTAGAGTGGGGAAGCAGGGGCAGGGAGGGGCAGCAGATATGTTGGGACCTCCCCTCCAGTCCCGCCCTGAGCCTCCCATTTGGTGGAAACAGGAGAAATTGAAGCCGGCCTGGTCACAGTGATCGGGTGACCAGTGGGTGTGGGCTTGTGCACTAGCTGCCTGGGGCGAGTGAGGCTTCCTGTCCAGTCCCTGCCTTCCTCCAGCCCCTTATGCACCCCTGGGAGTCCCTGAGGACTCTCTTCTCTCATCATTGCAGTGCCCCCACCACCTTGTCCTGGTCGCCAGGGTACTGGGGTCATGGAGGGCGGCAGCTGGGCAGACCTGAACGCTTGAACCCTAGAATGTTAAGTTAGCATCGTGAACTTCTGTGTTATTTACATACTAGACTAAAAATGTTCGACATGGGATGTAGGGCCAGGGATGTAGCATAGATGGTGCTTTGCCTGCCTGGCAAGCCCAAGGTCCTGAGTGGAAAGAGGAGAGAGAGAGAGAGAGAGAGAGAGAGAGAGAGAGAGAGAGAGAGAGAGAGAGAGAGAGAGAGAGGAAATTGTTGAATCCTAAGTAGTTGAAATATGCATCCTAGCTATTGAATTCCTCTGACATTAAAATGTTCAAATGCTAGAACCCTAACTTGCTGAAATACTAAAGCATTAAAATGATGAAAGTTTTAGATTCCTAGGCTGTAGGAATCCTAGAGTATTAAAATGTTAGAAGTTTGGGACCTTGAGTTGAACTCCTTTAATACAAAGACACTCAAATATTAGAATTATAATTTGTTGGACTCCTAGAACATGAAAATATTAGGTTACGGCTAGGTCTTTAAAATCCTAAAATATATAATGATAATATTGAAATCTAGAGTAATTGTGTGGAAGCATGTTGGAATCTCAAAATATCCAAATTCCAGAATTCCCTCAAATCACTGGAAATGAATCCTGCAGGCTTCAGAGAGACAGAAACTGGTCCAACTCTCCTGTTTAACAGAGGAGGAAACAGGTTTAGAGCAAGACCTCTCAGGTGGCCAAAGCCAAGGGTTTCCTGATATTCCATGTAGAGAGAAAAGACCCTCAAATCTATCAGGCCCGGCTTCCTCCCCAGTCAGTCTCTCCGTGGAAACTAGGCTGGGCGAGGACAGACATCCCCTGAGTGACACTATCCGGCAGCTGAAATACCCAGCCAGCCGGCCTCACACCTCTGCCCATTTTTATTTTTCTACACTCCCAGTCCAGGTGCTTTAGAGCCTCCGCCAGCCTGCCTTCCCGATGCCCCACCTGGGCAGTTTCACTTTCTGTTCAACCAGGTTTCATTTCCTGTCCACCCCCAACCGGCCCGAATACCTGTGTTCTTTCAGCAGGGAGTGAGGAGCAACCTCCCTACCCCCCAGATGTCTGAGCCCCACCCTCCTCCTCTGAGAGTCCTAAACCCCCTTCTTCCAGCTGGCTGTGCACCAGTGCTGGGCCTCGAGCCAGGTAGCTACGACAATAGATCCAGGAAGGAAGCTGGGGTGGGGGTAGTGGCTGAGTAGCGAGAGGTGCTCACTCAGGCTCCTCCGGCACCAGCCCAGGAAAATTCGAGGTCTCCAGCTCCCGGAGGCACCCCCCTCCCCTCGCCGGCTTGATAGTTCTGCCCCTCGCAGCCACCAGACTCAGCCCAGTGCTCCCTCCCGGCACACCTGGGGCCCCGGTATCCGGCCCTGGTCGAGCTAGGTTGGGAGGGGCAGGCAGGAAGCAGGGGGCTGCGGGGTCCCTGAGTTTCCGGGGCAGACAGCCACCTCAGCCCTGGGATGGTTCCAGCCTCTGCTGCAGTTGGCGCTGAGTTTTTCTGACGCCACCTCCCTCTCCTGCCCCTCAGTTCCCGGAGTGTGGCTTCTATGGCCTTTACGACAAAATCCTGCTCTTCAAACATGATCCCACGTCGGCCAACCTCCTACAGCTGGTGCGCTCCGCTGGGGACATCCAGGAGGGCGACCTGGTGGAGGTGGTACTATCGGGTGAGAGGCGGGACCTGCGGTGGGCGGGACCTTGGACTCAAATGTGCTTCTGCAAGGTAGAATCGCGCGTGGTGTGGGGTGGGGGTGGGAAGCTTCCAAAGCCTGTCTCTGCCTACTGGATAGCTGTTTGTGGCCGTTCCCACTGTGGCACTGTGAATGCCAGCACTGGGCACAAATGGTCCGCAGCAACCTGGATGCGTCTCCTGGACAAAATGCTGAGAGAGAGTTCTAGACACCAGCCTCCGCACTGTAAGATTGCGTATAGAAGCACAGAGACAGATGAATTATTCTGCGGTGTTAGGAGAGTGGGTGTTTTGGCTAAAATGAAGGCTGGGTGTAGGGCTAAGGGGATTATTTTTGCGGTAGTGGGCATTGAATCCAAGGCCTTTGCACTGAGCCACATTGCCATCGTTGGTTGACTTTTTATTTTGAGACAGGGTCTTACTAAGTCACCAGGTTTCCCAGGCTGGGCTAGAACTCATGATTCTCCTGGCTCAGCCTCCCAGAGTGTGCTATGGTACAGGCCTATGGCACCATGTCCTGCTCTTTGGGGCCTTTACAGACTGATTTACACCAGTCTGGATGCTGATAACATGGTTTGTATGGCGTGAAAATTCATTGTGAATTCATTGTATGAAAATTCACTGTGCCCTTCTGATATGTGCCATTTTCTGTGCATATGTTACACTTTTTCTTTTCTTTTTTTTTGAGACAGGGTCTCGCTTTGTAGTTCAGGCTGGCTCTGAGCTCACTATGTAGCCCAGGCAAGCCTCGAACTCAGCAATCATCCTGCCTCTGCCTCCCGAGTGCTGGGATTACAGGCGTGAGCCACCATGCCCAGCACACTTTTTAATTATACTCGACTATAAAGTATAGGCCATAAAGTAGCAGGCCATGGTTGCCAGGTTTGTAATCCCAGCACTTCAGGAAGCCGAGGCAGAAGGATCAAAAGCTGGAGCCCAGCATGGGCTAAGGGCAATTTAGTGAGAGCCTATGTCAAAATAAAAGATAAGAAAGGCTGGGGACATAGGCTCAAAGCAAAAGCCTTGGGTTCCAAACCCTAGTATTAAAAGAAAGTTACAGGGCAGGGGGTGTAGCTCAGTGGTGCTGTGCCTGCCTTGGAAGCGCTGGGTCCTGAGTTTAATCCCTGGCACTAGACCAAAAATAAAAGAAAAAAGAAATGTAAAATGTTCTGACGCCTGTGCCTCTCCTTATGGAAATGCTCAGCGAAATCAGAGTGAGATGAGACACCCCATCTTCTGTAGTTTTAAAAGCCACGAGTTTAGCCAGAATCGAATGCACTTACCATAGCTGTTTCATAGATGGGAAGCTTTCCATGGGAGAGGAGTCCACCCTAAGGGGGGATATCTGTCTCCTCATGGCCGTGTCCCCCCACACCCTGCACTCTGCAGTGCTCAGTAGTGTGTCCAGAGGATGAATGACAGAGGTTTCATTTACCCCTTGGGTGACTTATTCGAGCATTACACAACCTTTTCTAAGCAGATAGCTCTTGGAAATCCTTATCTTGGTCTCCCTTCTACCTCAATCTTGTTCGTGTAGTCTCCCAGGCAACTGTAAAGTACTTGGTATCTATAGGAATCTCAGACCTGACCCTTACAGGACACAGCACTCTTGGTGCGGGGGGGGGGGGACCCCAGGGCTTGCACATGCTGGGGAATGTGCTCCACCACAGAGCCACACTGCAGCCACAGACACAGCCCTTGGTTCCCTCTTCTACTCCTGCTTTGCCTACAGTCTTCATCCTGGTGAATGAACTGTGCTGCCATCCACCTGGGTGGGAAGGCCTCAGGCATCCTTCTTTGCCCTCCTCCTCTAGCCTGCCGCTCCACATATTAATGCATTTAAGCCGCGGCAAACCTACTGGTCTTCTTATTAACATGTACCCTGACACTCCCTCCTCTGTGGGCATGGGGTCCCCAGCCATCATCACATCTAGCCTCGATTGCGAACAACAGTTCAGATCCCAGATCTCCATTACTCAAGATGCTCCCATAGCTCCCTGAGACCCTTGGACTAGAATACAAATGCCCTAGCACAGCCTCAGAGACGTCTGTGACAAGGCCTCTGCTGGGCCCCAGATGTTTTCTCTAACACTGTCCTCACACATGCTCAGCCTCCGCAGGGGAGCTGGCTGCCCTCTGTCCCTTTTACACATGAGCTCCCTCCATCCCAAGCCCTTTGCTCTAGTCCGCTTGCTGTTTGGATCTCAGTTCAAATGTCATTACCTCCTCCTAACCTTCCCGATCACCCCATCAAGGGTTATCACCTTCTCCATGTGTCCTGTTAGCATAATGATTAACTGTTCTTAAAGTGCTAGGCGTTTTCTGAAATTTCCTGACATGTTTGTTTCTCATCTTGACCCTGATTTTAACCTGAGTGTGTCAGCAGTGCTTAGCATAATCTGGCCATGTAAATAGTCCTTGGCAAGAAGAACAGAGTCCCTTCTCCGTTGCATAATGGGAAGAGGAATAGCTTAATACTGGACTGAAATGGGTGGGAGGGAGCTTCGATGTGAGACATGTAGTCCAAGAATGAAACCTAAAATAAATAAGAGCCTGGGGCTGGGAGTGTAGCTCAGTGGTAGGGAGCTCATTTAGCCTGTGGCAGGGTCTGATTCGATCCCTAGTGCCATGGAAACAACAACAAAACAAATAAAAGGAAAGCAAATATTTACTGAGCACTTTCCATGTAAGGGCAGTTTTAAGGGCTTTCCACATATTAATGCATTTAACGCTTAAGCAACCTTTAAGGAGATACTGGGTTGCTTTACTTTGTTTTATTTGGAGACATGGTCTCACTGTGTGGTTCAGGCCGGCGTTGAACTCAGTATATCCCAGGCTGGTTTTAACTCACAGCAGTTGTCCTGCCTCAGCCTCCCCAAGTACTGGGATTCTAGCCTATACCACCTAAGAGGAAATAGTGTTCCCTATATACCTGCACAGTTCAGAACCTTTCTTCCCTTGGGTCTTTGCTCTAATGTCATCTGCTCAAAGAGGAGGCCTTTCCCAGCCATTTCTGTTTTCTGTCTTCTCTCAGTACTGTGGGTTGAACCTGGGGTTTTGTTCATGTCAGGCAGGTGCTCTGCCACAAAGCTATACTCCTGGCCCTTTTTATCCCAAGTAGGGTGTTGCTAAACCCTCTAGGTTGGCCTTGAACTTCTGACCTTCCTGCCTCAGCCACATTAGTAGCTGGGAATGCAAGTACATAGCACAGTACCTGTCTACTGTATGTTTTGTGGCTTATAATTTTCAGAGAGACAGTATGGTACTGATGGCACGAACTCTGGGGCCTTGGTTCAAGTTCAAGGTCCGTGACTAGCTGTGTGACCTAAGGGCTAGCTGCTTAACCTGTCTGTGCTGTAGTTTTCCTGTGCATCACAAGCCTATTCGGGGTACAGTCAGTTGTGTTAAGTACACATCACAGTGCCGCCAGCCTCTGGAACAATAGTTGTCATCTGGCAGAAATGAAGCCCTCCACCACAAAACAGTAATGTCCTGTGTTCCCTTCTGCCCCAGCCTCTGGGAAGGCATGTTGGTGTTTTGCTCATTGGCCGAGCTGGGATTTGAGCTCCGTTGCAACATGGTGTAGGAAGGGCGGGACAGAGGGAGGAGGACAGACAGGGCACAGTTTAGACAAGGGAGGTCTATGAGAAACCTGGGAACGCGGGTGTGCGACAGACAACGTCTTCTCTGCTGCCTGCAGCCTCTGCCACCTTCGAGGACTTCCAGATCCGGCCGCACGCACTCACGGTGCACTCCTACCGGGCACCCGCCTTCTGTGACCACTGCGGGGAGATGCTCTTTGGCTTGGTGCGCCAGGGACTCAAGTGCGACGGTGAGGGGGAGGGGTGAGAGGGAGCCGGCGGCTCGGGCCTGGGGGTGGAGCCTAGAGGTGGGGCTTGAAGGCCAAGGAAAGGACCCATGGGTGGAGCTCCGGAAAGGGGCGGGGTCGCGAGGGCTGGGGCTCTGGGAGGGCGGAGCTCAGGTCTGGGGTGCAGCCTAGGAGGTAGGTGGGCGTCAAGAAGACCTGGGGGTCAAGAAGAGAGTTTGGAGAAGTCATGAGGCTCTGGGAAAAGGGCAAGTTGTGTCAGTCAGGTATCAAATACAGAGACAACCGGGAGGAGAGAAATACGAAGCTAGTTATCTGAAGAAATTGCTTTACCGATGTGGGGTGGGCCAGGCAATTCCCCAATCCGGAATCCACAGAGCTATATAGGTCAGCCAGGAAGGCAAGCAATAGTTCCCAGACACAGGCCACTGTTCACAGGAAGAACTCCTTTTTGGAAGCTTTTCAGTTGCTTGAGTTGGGGCCAGTAGTTAACTTGGTCAAGCAAACTTGGCCCTCACCTCAGCCCACTGATGGCAGATTTTAATCCCATCTGCAAAAACACCTTAGAGCAGCCCCAAAGGGTAGGCTATCAGCATCCTGTCAGCCTGGCACCTGACTTCTGCTAGATAACAGGCGGGCAGGGGGCTGAGTGACCGGAAGTCAGGAAAATGGGGGCAGAGCGGAAGGGGGAGCAGGGTCTGGGGTGGGGCGCTGGTGTCTGGGGAGAGGGGTGGGGCTGATGTGGACCTGTGGAGCCGACCAGGGAGGTGTCCCTGGTTGGAGAGGGAAGGGGGGGGCAAAGCCTCATGCAGGGTCCAGGGTGAGGATGGGGTACAACTGGAATGAGGGAGAGAAGCTGGGACTGGTTACTTTTGGAGAGAACTGGACTGTGGGTGATAAGGCAGGGCCTATGGGGAGCGCTTCAGAAGGGGAGGAGGCCCAAGAAGGCCTCAGGCTTTGTCTCCGACCTTCTGGCGCCCCCTGCAGGATGCGGGCTGAACTACCACAAACGCTGCGCCTTCAGTATCCCCAACAACTGCAGTGGGGCCCGCAAGCGGCGCCTGTCCTCCACATCTCTGGCTAGTGGCCACTCGGTGCGCCTCGGCAGCTCTGAGTCCCTGCCCTGCACGGCTGAGGAGTTGGTGAGGCTCTGGGCAGGGCGCAGGTTGGTTGCCAGGGAGGACTGCCAGGGCCCAGGCTTGGAGCGACGTGCTGAACAGTCCCATGTGCGCTCGCTGACCCGCAGAGTCGCAGCACCACAGAGCTCCTGCCTCGCCGCCCGCCCTCGTCGTCATCCTCCTCCTCTTCCGCCTCTTTCTACACGGGCCGCCCCATTGAGCTGGACAAGATGCTGCTGTCCAAGGTCAAGGTGCCGCATACCTTCCTCATCCACAGCTACACGCGGCCCACCGTGTGCCAGGCTTGCAAGAAGCTTCTCAAGGGCCTCTTCCGCCAGGGCCTGCAATGCAAAGGTTCGCGGGCCAGCTGGGTGGAGCTCGGGCGCTGAACTTCACCCTGGGCCCTACCTGGGTTTGTAGAGGACCTGGAAAAGGCTGGGATTGGGACCTTTGGGAGCACAGGGCCTCAGAAGGCGAATGCCCGAACCCTGATGTTCCAGAACCTTGGAAATCCAGAGCTGTAAGACATCTAGCATGGGAATTTCTAAATTATACAACTGGAAGAGTTCTAGAATCGGAGAACATTATGAACTGAATAGGATTTTGGAATCATAGAATTCAGCTTAACCACAGGATTGTAGTTCCTAAATCTCAGAGCTGTTAAAGATTTTTAGACGATTAGAATTTTATTTCATTTTATTTTGTAAAGGAGATAGAATATTAGAATTTAAGAAACATAGAATTTGTGAATAATGGAAGCATAGAAGCATTACTTTTGAGAGCCTTGCAAGCCTAGAATCCTCTGACCTTGGAAGCAATGCATCTTATCTTAGACTCCTAGAAACCTAGAGCCCCAGAACTTTAAACAAATTCTAGAATCTTTGAAGGCTAGAGTTGAAAAACTACAAGGATATAAAAATCTACCATCATAGTTACATAAAATTGCAGAATTTCAGAATCATCAGACTCTGGAGACATAGAAGTACAGAATTAAAAAGCTGTAGAATAGCTACATTTTAGAATTTAAATATCAAATCCTAAAGCCTTGGGACTATGAGAATCACTAGAGGGTCTGGAGATATAGCTCAGTGGTTCCAGTGCCTGCCTAGCAAGCGCAAGGTCCCTGGTTCGATCCCTGGTAACTATGTACCACAATGCTGGCCGTGGTGACTCATGCCCACCAACAGTACCACATACCACAGTACCAGGCGTGGTGGCTCACGCCTGTCATCCTAGTACTCGGGAGGCAGAGGCAGGAGTATTGCTGTGAGTTCAAGGCTTGCCAGAGATACAGAGTGAGCTCAGGGCTAGCCTGAACTACAAAGCAAGACCCTGTCTCCAAAAAAAAAAAAGTATTCAGCCAGGTGTGGTGAACATCTGTAATCACAGCACTTTAAGAGGCTGAGGGAGGAGAATCGAAAGTTCAAGTTCAGGTTAGTGCATTTTTCTCAAAATACAAGATTTAAAAGAGGACTGGGGCTGTGACTCAGGGCTAGAGTGTACTTGGGTTTGATCCTAGTACCCATTGCTGAAAGTTTTCAGCTTACTCCAGAGTTTTTGTGTGTACTGTTCTAGTCCCTGGAATCATGAAACTAGATCACTGGTTTCCAACCAAGTGCAGTTTTGGCAATGGTCGGAAACAATATTACAGCAAGATGGTCCTGCCGGCAGCTAGGATGTTGCTGCACACCCCAGACTGCACAGAACAACCCCTCAACAAGGATTATCCGAGCCAGAATGCTCCCTGTATCAATATGAGAAACAAACCCAGGCTCCTCAGTAAAGTAACCTTTCTTCTGCCTGCCTCCCTGTCCTCCTGCTAGACTGCAAATTTAATTGCCACAAGCGCTGTGCCACGCGTGTCCCTAATGACTGTCTCGGGGAGGCACTCCTCAATGGAGGTAAGAGGTGCAGAGGGCCCCAGAGGGAAGGGGAGGGGAGGGACTGGGTGCAGGTGTGTCTGATACTCCTCTCCCCCAGATGTGCCGATGGAGGAGGCCACCGACTTCAACGACTCTGACAAGACCGCCCTCCTCATGGATGAGGCCGATGACTCTGGGGTCATTCCAGGCTCCCACTCGGAAAATGCCCTTCATACCAGCGAGGAGGAGGAGGGCGAGGGAGGCAAGGCCCAAAGGTACCCGTGAGATGCCCCCAGAAGCCCTGGGAAAGGCCCTTCCCATAGCGAGCCTCAACTTTCTCATCCCTATAATGGGCTGACTTTGCCTTATAATTGTAAATTTTCCCAGTTCCTGAGGCTGACCTTTACGATGTTGGGCCTGGTGGCACACATGTGTAGTCCCAGGACTGGGGAGGCTGAGGCAGAGGGTTGCCACAAATCCAAGGCTACTGTGGTCTACTAAGTGAGCTCGAAGCCAGATTGGGCTACATAATAAGATCCTGTCTCAAAAAAACCTAAATAAGGGCGGAGGGTTAGCTCAGTGGTTCCTGTGCCTGCCTCACAAGTGCAAGGTCCTGAGTTTGATCCCGGTAACCACATACAATGCTGGGCGTGGAGACTCACGCCCACCAGCCATCAATACCACATACCTCAGTGCCGGGCGTGGTGGCTCACGCCTGTAATCCCAGCACTCAGGAGGCAGAGACAGGAGGATTGCTGAGTTCGAGGCTTGCCTGGGCTACATAGTGAGCTCAGAGCCAGCCTGAACTACAAAGTGAGACCCTGTCTTAAAAAAAAAAAAACCTAAATAAGGGCTGGGGATTTAGCTCAAGTGGTACCGCACCTATCTTGGAAGCACAAGGGCCCAAGTTTGATCCCCAGTACCGCAAAAAAAACCCCACAAAGACCAAGTTCAATCCCCAGTACCGCAAAAAAAAAAAAAAAAAACCATACAGAAAAACAAACCTAAATAGGAATTTTGAAAATAAAAAAAAATTTAAAGCACTAAACAATTTTTTTCTTTTTTTTTTGAGGAAAAAGTTTCACTGTCTAGCTCAGGCAGCCCTCAAACTTATGTAGCTCAAGGGTTCCACCTTGAAATCTTCCTGCATCAGCCTCCTGAGTGCTAGAATTACAGGCCTGCACCACTGTGCCTTTTTATTAAATTTAAACTTTTCTGGTTTTGTGCTGGGGATTGACCCCTATGGCCTTCACACTAACGTACATTCCCAGCCCTTTTTATTATTTACTTTGAGATAGAGTCTGTTTAAATTGCTTAATTGCTCAGCCTAGGCTCAAACTTGGAATTCTCCCTCAGCCTCTCAGAGAACTGGGATTACAGGTGTGCGCCTCCATGCCTGGTTAGGAGCCCAGCCCTTAGCCAAAGACACCCTCTCAAGAGTCTCCCGCCTAGGGCCGGGGATTTAGCTCAGGTGGTACCACGCCTACTTTGGAAGCATAAGGGGCCTGAGTTCGATCCCCAATACCACACAAAAACAAAAAACCCACAAAAAACTCCTTCCTGACTGGGAAACCTGGAAGGTGACACCACCACAGGGGATTCTTTCTAGGGCTGGGGGACTGAACCCAGAGATGCCCCTGTGGCTCCAGGCAGGACTGTCTGCCTGACATACCTCTTCCACCCTCTGCAGCTCCCTGGGCTACATTCCCCTGATGAGGGTGGTCCAGTCAGTAAGACACACAAAGCGCAAGTCCAGTACCACACTCCGTGAGGGTTGGGTGGTTCATTACAGCAACAAGGATACCCTGGTGAGTAAGCGGGGGAGCCCAGGCGGGATAGAGGATGGCTACCTAGAGCAAAGGGCGGGCAGAGAGTCCAGGTGGGTAGGGCCTTGCCCGGCTGTAGGCAGGGCTAGAATTAGAGGCCCCCTAAAGAGTGAGCAAAGAGGAGGGGCTAAGGGTGAAAGCCCGGTGTGGCAGCAAAATAGGCCTGTGATCCCAGCACTCGGGACACTGAGGCAGGAGGATCACTGTAAGTTTGAGGCCTGCACTACATAATGACACTTTGTCTCAGAAAACCAAACCCAAAACCTAAAGAACAAAAAGTGGGGTGGTGAGCGTGATGAGAGCCCGAGTTAGGTTTGGAACTAAAGTGGGAGAAGATGGGGTCCGACCAGATATTAACTTGAATTGATGGGGGGCGAGCGTAAAGTGGGGCCGGGTGGGGTGAGGAGACTCAAAGGTTAGCCGGTTGCAGTGGTCAGACCAGGTGTACGCAGGTGGGAGGCAGGTGTGGGGAACCGTAGGGGCAAGGAGAGCGTTGGGGAGCGTGAACCTGGAGTTTGATCTCAAATTAGAGGGGGCTTTAAAGCGGGGGCATGGTGGGTGGGGTCAGATGAGAGGGCCCAGCTGAAGTGGGCGTGGCCAAGAGCATTTCTGGGGCGGGGCCTGCGCTGGGGCGGAGCTTGGCTGGCAGGGCACCACGCAGCACCCAGGACACTTGCGTCTCCCTCAGAGGAAGCGGCATTACTGGCGCCTGGACTGCAAGTGCCTCACGCTGTTCCAGAACAACACGACCAACAGATACTACAAGGTGGGTCTTCCCTTCCCAGCTCCGTCCCGCTCCTGCCCCCAGCGCCACCACTTAGCTGCTGGGGATGCACCTTCTCCCTCCATCAGCCAGAGCCACTCTTTTGATTCCAGCCCTGGCGCTTTCCAGCTGGGCGGCCCAGCACAGTTACCTCACCTCTCTGTGCCCATCTCTCAGCTGGGAAAACAAATGCCTTAAATCCTAACCCTTACCTCCACTGGGTGTGGGGCACCGGCCTGTTCTTCCAGAACTCTGGAAGCTGGAGGCAGACAGGATCGCAAATTTGGGCTCAGCATGTCTCATGATTTAGCCATTTGGGGAGACCTTGTTACCAAATGATAAATAAAAATAAAGGGCCAGGGATGTAACCCAGAGTGAAGGCTCTGAGTTCAATCCCTAGTACCAAAAAACAAACAAAAAAAACCCCAGGACTGGTGTGAGATGAGAGATAATCGGCATAAACAATTAGCTTAAGCTCAGGGTGTGTGCTGCCCATACGACGAGCCTATTCTCGCTTTAGAACTAATTGACCGGACGTCTGTTCATCGCTGCTTCCACGCAGGCACTGTGCTCCAGCCCGTCTACCTGGCAGGTCACAGCCATCGCTCCGGCTGGTCTTTTCCACATGGAGCGTTGTTTTGGTTTCTTTGTGATGCCCAGTCCTTGAACTAACTATGTAAAACAGTGGTCTGCCACTGAGCCATCTCTTGGCCCTTTCCATTTTTTAATTTTTATTCTTATTTTTATTATTTATTTTTTGAGACAGGGTCTCACTAAATTGCCCAGGTGAGCCTCCAATTTGCTAATCCTCCTGCCCCAGCCTCCAAAGGGGTGGGACTATAAGTATGCACCACCACAGGCTGAAGCGGAGGATTGTCGTTGTGAGTCTGAGGTGAGCCTAGCTTGCATAGTGAGACCCTATCTAAAAAAAAAAAAAGACAGAGGATATTTTTTTAAAAAATTAAACCAGGGGGGCCGGAGGGTTAGCTCAGTGGTTCTGGCGCCTGCTTCGCAAGCGCAAGGTCCTGAGTTTGATCCCCGGTGACCACATATAATGCTGGGCATAGAGACTCACGCCCACCAACAATCAACACCGCATACCACAATGCCGGGCGTGGTGGCTTACGCCTGTCATCCCAGCACTCGGGAGGCAGAGACAGGAGGATTGCTGAGTTCGCGGCGGCTTGCCTGGGCACCATAGTGAGCTCAGAGCCAGACTGAACTACAAAGCAAGACCCTGTCTCAAAAGGAAAAAAAAATAATAAAAAAAATAAACCAGGGCTGGGGATTTAGCTCAATGGTTTGGCATCTGCCTAGCAGTGCAAGGTCCCTGGCTCAATCCCTGGTAACCACATGTAACAATGCCGGGTGCGGTGACTTACACCCACCAGCAATCAGTACCACACAGCACAGTGCCAGACATGGTGGTGGCTCACGCCTGTCATCCCAGCACTCAGGAGGCAGAGGCAGGAGGATTGCTGAGTACCAGGCTTGCCTGGGCTACATAGTGAGCTCAGGGCCAGCCTGAACTACAAGTGAGACCCTGTCTCAAAACAAACAAACAAGTAAAACCATCACAGCCCTTAATGCCTGGCCTTCTGGCTGGAGTGTCCTCCTGGACTTGCCAGCCCTGGTTCTTTCTCATCCTTCCCATCTTGCTCAGTTCATACTCCCTCCCCATTCCCATAGGACAACATGGCTCACTGCCTGTCTAAGTCGTCTTTCTTCCCTTCTCTTTGCCCCTGCTGCGGTCCCTGCATCTTCTCTCCCACCAGCTCCCTTTCTGTCTCCATCTTTCCTATCCCATCTGCCTTCCATGGACAGCCCCACAATGTCCTTCCTCTGCTCCAAACCCTACAGTAGTTCCCTGGGGCCCTCAGACAAAGCCCAGGCTTCTTCTTGGAACCCACAGCGTCCCAGGTTGCCTTCTTGCCTTCATTTATCAGTCATCAGCAACTACTGTGTGTCAGATACTGTCCCATGTGATGAGGATATGGCACATCCTTTGCCCACAGGGCCTTTGCACATGTGGCTCCTTCAGCTCTTGGCATGCTGATCTCTTCTTATCCCCAGCTCTCTGCTTCTGTACCTGGACCACTCCCTGCAAACCATGCCTGTCTTGACCCCACCTCTTGTGCAACCCTGAGCTGGCAAGGGGGACTCAGGCCCTGACAGGGTGCTGTCCTCACCATGCTGTTCCCATGTTCTGCCAGGAGATTCCACTATCCGAAATCCTCTCAGTGGAACCTGCTCAGAACTTCAGCCTTGTGCCACCAGGCACCAACCCACACTGTTTCGAGATCATCACCGCCAATGCCACCTACTTCGTGGGCGAGACACCTGGTGGAGCCCCAGGCGGGCCGAGCGGGCAGGGGGCTGAGGCTGCCCGGGGTTGGGAGATGGCCATCCGGCAGGCCCTGATGCCCGTCATTCTCCAGGATGCTCCCAGCGCCACAGGCCACGCGCCACACAGTATGTCCCCACCCTGTGTCCCTGTGGGGGTGTCCTGAGGCAGGGAGAGCAGGAGGAAGAGAGGCAGTGGTGGGTGGGGTTGGGAATGAGACTTCTGTACTCAAGTCTCTGTTAGCCTCCCTCCTGCTGGGTGTCCGTGGCATACCTCTTCCCTCTCAGAGCTGCCCCCACCAAGCATTTATTGAGCATCTTCTTTGTGCCCAGAACCTGTCTCATAATCCAGCAGACCCCATCCCCAGGCAGCAGTAACCCAGACTGGGCAAGAATGGGGCAGGGAAGCAGGAAGCCAGGGATGTCTGACCCAACTTGGTGTCCAGGAGGGCATCACTAAAAGTTGGAGGCCAGCCTGGGCTACATAGTGAGTTCAAGGCCAGCCTGAACTATGTAGTGAGACCCTGTTTCAAAAACAATGAAGGGGGGAGGGAGGGAGGGAGGGGGGTAGGGAAAAAAGAGAAAGAAAGAAAAGAAAGAAAGAAATCGATTTAGCTCAGTGGTTCCAGCATCTGCCTGGCAAACACAAGGTCCTGAGTTCAATGCCTGCCATCACATACCACAATGCTGGGCATGGTGGCTCATGCCTATAATCCCAACACTCAGGAGGCAGATGCAGGAGGATTGCAGAGAGTTTGAGGCTAGTCTAGGCTACCTAGTGAGTTCAAGGCCAGCCTGAACTACAAAGCAAGACCCTGTCTCAAAATAAATAAATTTTTTAAAAGAGGAAGAAAGAAAACCCTTCCATAGAATTTGCCTTGCTGGCTATCATGGCTTTCCAAGATAGCCTATGAAATGTTTCCCAGATGCAGCTTGTACTTTTATCTGTGCTCTTACCTTTTTTTTTTTATTTACTTGGCCCAAGCTTGCTCTGAAGAGCCACTTTTCACTTTAAACTTTGCCACCGCTATAAAAAACAAAAAAAAGATTTTTATTTTGAGACAGGGTCCCTTTAAGTTGCCCAGGCTGAGCTCTAACTTACCTCCTTCTGCCTCAGCCTCCCTGAGTCTGGGGATCACAGGTGCCACTGTGCCTCTGTGATGTTGTTTCTCAAATAGTTTCATCGCTCCTTCTAGTGGCGCCTTTTAGATGAGGAAACTGAAGCCACAATGGACGAGTTGCTCTTTGTCACTTGATTGGAACCGAGGCAGCCCGGGGAGGGCTGAGTGAGATGGTCCTGAGATTCTGTTTCTCCCCTTTCCCCAGGACAAGCTTCCCTGAGCATCTCTGTGTCCAACAGTCAGATCCAAGAGAATGTGGTGAGACTTTTGTCCGCTTCCACATACTTCCCCAGTCTCCCCTACCTGGTTCCTCGTCGCCATTTGCACCAGTGACTCTCTTGTCCCCACCCGCAGGATATTGCCACTGTCTACCAGATCTTCCCGGATGAGGTGCTGGGCTCAGGGCAGTTCGGAGTAGTCTATGGAGGTAAGGAGGCTGCTGGGCCACCCCAAGGCTGGGTGGAGCCTTTTCCTTTCTGCTCGGTTGCTTGCTCACTTCCTGCTCTGATCATTTTAGAAAAGATATGATGTGACTACAGGTGGTCACAGGCCCCCCTTTGCCCACTGGAAAAGCCAATGCACTTCTTCCTGGTGTTAGTGAGGAATGGGCATTCTGTGCTCTGATTGGCCAAAGAACCAGAACCACCCCCCTTGATTGGCTATAAATCTAGCTTTCTGTGTTATCTGTTGGCCTCACCAGAGCTCAGGTGGTGTTTGTTTGTTTTTCTGTTTGTTTGTTTTAGACAGAATCTTGTTATGGAGCCCAGACTGTCCTTGAATACCCTATGTAGCTCAGGTGGCCTCAAATGGTGATTGATTTCCTCACCTCAGTCTCTAGAGTACTGGGATCACAGGAGTGTGCCACCAGGCCCAAGCTTTTGTTTTGTTTTGCTTTTGTGTTTTTTTTTTTTTTT
>PVIC010006346.1:0-40479 GCA_004025085.1 Thryonomys swinderianus
GGGGGCGGGGGGGGGTGCTGCCACGGCATTCCCGCCCACTTTTTGCGTACCAGTCATTCACAGCATGGCCACTGGGAAAGTTGGGAGCACGTACTGATGTGAGTTTTGTGCTCTCAGTCCCCCATGTGCCTCCGAATCTGAGTTCGGATTCTGCCCCAAAGTCAGGGACAGGACAAACTGCGGAGCACCTGTTCCAGGGTAATTTCCTTGAAAAGCACTTTTTTTTTTTTTTAAAGACAGGGTCTTGCTTTGTAGTTCAGGCTGGTCCTGAGCTCACTATGTAGCACAGGCAAGTCTCCAATTCAGCAATCCTCTCCTGCCTCTGCCTCCCTTGAGTGCTGGGATTATAGGCGTGAGTCACTACACGAGGCACTGTGGTATGTGGTTACCAGGAATTGGACTCAGGACCTTGAGTTTGCAAGGCAGACACCAGAATCACTGAGCTAAATCCCCAGCCCCCCTGAAAAACACTCTTAACCAAGCCCACTGGGACAAGGCCTTGACTGATCATTAAGGATTTAGCCACCAGATGAGATAACAGCTCTAAGGTTACTTATCAGAGTATTTAACATTATCTTCTGTCCTAGATTGGTTGAACTTTCAGGTTCTGTTCCTGAAGACATGGGGGTCAACTGTGAATGCATTCAGAAGGTTAAGGAAATGAGATTTGAGAAAGATACTTGAATCTTTTACACAAAAAGATTCCTTTGGACCTGGGGTTACTTTCTGGCTATGAAGGCTATGAGGCAATTTCAGATGACCAACTGGAAAGAGCAGCAGCCCGCTGATATGCTCTGAAGCGCAGTAGAATGCAGGCTCCAGAGCACTGTTAGATGTAGACTGTGAAGCTGAGCTGAGCAGAGCAAGCCGACCTTCACAGGCTGCCCTCCGTACGAGCCAGCCAGGAGAACTGAGCTAGTGGGTGTTCAAGGTGGTCTAGGAGAAGATATCCCCTTCTTACTGGGCCATAGGCCCTGGAAAGCCAGGATTATTAAAGAAGCATTTCTTTGCCCGCTGTCTTGGTTCCAATCAATAGACCTAGCAGCAGCCTTGGCAGAACTCCAGGTGGAGGCTAATTGTTCCATCTGTGTAGGGTCCTGGAAAAACCCAGTAACAATCTACTGTGGGTGTAACTTCTGCCTCTCCTACCACAGTGAGTCCTGGAAGGATCTAAAAGGCAGTTTCCCCTGACCTTCTTGCCATTATCTGTCCACACAGAAAATTCCAGAATAATTTCCAACTAGGTAATCTGAAGTGACTAAGCTGCTACCGCTGAGGAGCAAGAGAAAAAGGCAAAAAGAGAAACTTTCAGGGGGCCGGAGGGTTAGCTCAGTGGTTCTGGCGCCTGCCTCGCAAGCGCAAGGACCGGAGTTCGATCCTGGTAACCACATATAATGCTGGGCGTGGAGACACGCCCACCAACAATCAACACCGCATAGCCATACCACAATGCCAGACGTGGTGGCTCACACCTGTAATCCCAGCACTCGGGAGGCAGGGATACAGGAGGATTGCTGAGTTCGCGGCGGCTTGCCTGGGCACCATAGTGAGCTCAGGGCCAGCCTGAACTACAAAGCGAGACCCTGTCACAAAAAAAAAAAAAAGGGAGAGAAACTTTCGTGTGAAAAGCACAAATAGGTTCTGACGGTTTTCTGCCAAAAGGGCCTCGAGGTTTTATGCCCTCAGTGCAGTTTCTCTGCTGATCACCAGCAGCACATGTCTGGCCCATAGAGAAGACTGTAGTCTACCACAGGAAACAGTAAGAGTGTCTCATGGAGCTCTGGAAGGAGAGAGAACAGACTGAAAAAGTGATTACAATGCAGACTGGAAAATCAGTGGAACTTAAGAAAAAGTAGAATGTAGGAAAGAAGAAATAAGGTCTGAATTCAGTTTATGCTGTTTCTTCAAAATGAGCAAGAGACTGCTCTTAGGCAATTACAAGATGAAAAGACAGAGTTTTTAACAAAAGTAAACAAAAGCTTAACACATTTCAGATCACACCTCTGCATTAAAATGTCTACTAAAGGAGGGAAGGAGGGTTAGCTCAGTGGTTCCAGCGCCTGCCTTGCAAGCGCAATGTCCTGAGTTCAATTCCTGGTAACCACATACAATGCTGGGCATGGAGACTCACGCTCACCAGCAATCAATACCATACACCACAGTGCCAGGCATGGTGGCTCACGCCTGTAATCCCAGCACTCCGGAGGCAGAGACAAGAGGATTGCTGAGTTCGAGGCTTGCCTGGGCTACATAGTGAGCTCAGGGACAGCCTGCACTACAAAGTAAGACCCTGTCTCAAAAAAAAAAAAAAAAAAAAAGTCTACTAAAGGAGATAGAGAGCAAATACATAAAGTCAGAAATTGAATTGCTGACAAGTGTTAAGGATATCTACCACAGGGCTGGGCATTTAGCTCAGTGGTTCTCTGTCTGCCTGGCAAGCCCAGAGTTCCGAGTTCAATCCCAGGTACCACATACCACAATACTGGGCATAGTGGCTCCCAGCACTCAGGAGGCAGAGGCAGGAGAACTGCTGCAATTTGACCCTAGCCTGGGCTACATAGTGAATTCAGGGCCAGCCTGAACTACAAAATGAGACCGTGTCTCAAAAAAAAAAATTATTAACTATAACAAATAATTGAAATAACCTGGAAATGACTAGTGTAAATAATTAGCACATGGAAAAAGGTCAACATCATTAACCATTAAGGAAATACAAAGCAAAACCACAATAACATGCCACTTCCTTCCTGCCTACTGGGAAGGCTGTAATCTAAAAGACAGATAACAAGTATGGGAACAGGTGTGGAGAAATCAGAACTTCTATATCTGTTGGTGAAAATGTAAAATGAGTGCTGGACCCTTGGAAATCAGTCTGGCATTTCCTCAAACAGTTAAACCCAGAATTACCACAAGAACCAGGTGTATGCCATTCCTGTGAATACATACTGGATATTAATTGGAAGTATATACCACAGAAAAGTAAAAAAGTTATGTCTGTATGAAAACTTGTATGTATTCATTGCAGCAGTTTTCAGTACAAAAGTGGGAAGAACCCAAATGTCTATCATCTGATAAATAGATAAAATATGGTAAATATGGTATATCTGTACAGTGTGACATTTTTAAAAAATCTTTTATTAGTTTATGCTTCCAGTACATAGAAGAGAAGTAGCTGAGTCAAATGCAGTTGTAATTTTAGTTTGTTGAGGAATTTTTGGTGCTATTGTGAATGGTATTTTTTCCTTTAATTCTTTCTTTTTTTTGCTTTTTGGAGACAGGGTCTCGCTTTGTAGTTCAGGCTGGACCTGAGCTCACTATGGTGCCCAGGCAAGCCACCGCGAACTCAGCAATCCTCCTGTCTCTGCCTCCCGAGTGCTGGGATTACAGGCGTGAGCCACCACGCCCAGCATTATATGTGGTAACTGGGGGTCGAACTCAGGTCCTTGCGCTTGCGAGGCAGGCGCCGGAACCACTGAGCTAACCCTCCGGCCCCTTTATTTCTTTCTTGGTGAAATCATTACTAACACATAGGAACACTACTGAATTTTGTGTGTTGGTTTTGTATTCTGCTACGTTACTAAATTTGGTTATTCATTCTAAGAGCTTTTAGGTAGATTTTTTATCTTTATACAGAGAATCATGTCATCTGCAAATAATGATTATTTGAATTCTTCTTTTCCTATACTTACTCTTTTTATTTCTTTTTCTTGTCTAATTACTCTAACTGATGTTTCAAGTACAGTGTTGAACAAGAGTGGTGATAGTGGACATTCTTGTCTTATTTGTGATTTTTACAGGGAAAATGTTCAGTTTTCTCCATTTAATATGTTATTGACAATAGGTCTATCATAAAGTGGCTTTTATCAAATTGAGATAAGGTTTTTCTATACTTCAGCATTTTCATCATGGGAAGATGTTGAATTTTGCAAAGGCTTTTTCTGCCACTTATTGAAATAATCATGTAATTTTGTTCTTGGTTTATACAATGTGTTATATTTACTGATCTTTGCATTCCTGGGGGATAAAGCCTACTTGATCATGGTATGTGATCTTTTCAATGATTCATTAGCATTTTGTTTGCCAGTATCTTTTTTTTCTTTTTTTTTTTTACAGAAAAAAATGAATAGTTTTATTGGCAACTACTTGAGTAAAACCTTCATTTATGAAATACACTTCCCAAACATTTTATCTAAGCACTTCTAGTAGGACTCTCCTGATTTATCCACAAGCTAGGCACTATAATTACATTTTTTAGAACCTGCTGAAAAGACATAAAATTATTTACAACAGGAAAAAACTCCATTAACTACATCTATTTGAAACTGCTTGATAACTGGTTCAATTATGTCCACTAACTGGAAAAAAAGTGAGATTTCCAATACCTCATCTCTCAGAATCAGCTATGGTACAGATTCTAAGGGGTCGTGACTCAGTTCTGGTGTAGAAATAAAGCCAAAGTGATCCTCAAAGTAATCACTGAAAGTATACCTATGAGATCATTCAAATTGTAAGAGGAAACTTCACTCATTTCAGTGTCTGAAAAAAATGCAATCTAAGTGGGTATTACTTTTAGCGAAAGATTAATCTTCTTAGGATCAAACGTGTTGTAATCACTATGACTACAGTGCCCAATTCCCCATAACCCCTCATTTACTAAAAAGAGTTGACTCTGGTTCTTCTTTCTTCTGGGAAGAGACTTGTTACAGACACCCAGGATCCACTTGGGCTTCTCTTTCATCTCCACCTCCCAGTACTGCCTACCAGGGCTGTACCCCTTGGTATCCAGGAGGCCATACATAAAACTTTCTTGGGCTATGAGGTAATTTTTGCACATTTCCATAAGAACAGTTTTCCTGTCTTCCTAGATTAGTAAGTTTGGATGTACTGTTTCAGGATCTAGAAGTATATCTACTTGAAATCACTTGATAATTTTGTTATCCAGAATATTGTGGAGGAGGTGGGCAACTATAATTTCTGAATTGGAATGATAAAATTTCAGGAAATTTTAAACGTTTTTTGGTATGTTATTTATTATTTTATTTTATTTATTATTTTCTTGAGACAGGTCTCACTTTGTAGTTCAGGCTGGCCCTGAGCTCACTATGAAGCCCAGGCGAGCCTCAAACTCAGCAATCCTCCTGCCTCTGCCTCCTGAGTGCTGGGATTACAGGCGTGAGCCACAATGCCCAGCACTGTTATATGTGGTTACCAGGGATCGAACTCAGGACCTTGCGCTTGCTTGGCAGGCTCTGGAACCACTGAGCTAAATCTCCGGCCCAACATTTTAAACTTTTATATCTGTGGTATATTTTTTTTTTTAATTTTTTGAGACATGGTTGGCTTTGTAGTGCAGGCCGGCCCTGAGCTCACTATATAGCCCAGGCAAATGGCTCAAACTCACAATAATCCTCCTGACTCTGCCTCCTGAGTGCTGGGATTACACGTATGATCCACCATGCCCAGCATTGTGGCACTGGGTGCTGGGATTACAGATGTGAGCCACCAGCCTGGCATTGTAGTATGTGGTACCAGGGATCAAACTCAGGACCTTATGCTTGTGAGGCAGATACCAGAATCTCTGAGCAAAATCCCTGGCCCGAACACCTTCACTTTTAATTGCACTAGTAATGGCCTCTCACTGTTCCCCTGAGTGAGGCCCATGAGGCTCCAGAAATCCTACAGTTCTACACTCTCCTAAGATATATGGCTTATGTGGTGCAAAATGACATCAGTGAGGTCAAGTTCATGAAAGCTGGATCTTTTAAAACAGAATCATCACTATACCTCACCATAAGATACTGAGAAACCATGAAATTTGCGCTTCAAAATTCTCCAGTTATCATCCAGCCAAGTCCTTACACAATTTCCAGAACTTAAAGATGAAGGTGTGCATTTTTCTTTTACAGATAAAAACTGTAAACTGGTGTTCCCCAGTTTGCTACCCTTTTCCTGGGGACAGCACATGTCTGTCAGAAGCATGGACATCTGAAGTGCATATATCCACCCTTTCGAGATATAAGAGATGGTGCAGCAAAAGCTAAAAACTAGCTACTTGTAAAAGAAACTATATTGAACGTATCTTGAAGATTTTGTAAATGTTTCCACATATGTTATTTTCTTGCCAAAAGTGTAACATAAAAGCTGCATGCAGTATCTACATACCAGCAGTTCCTAAGACCCCCAAAAGTCACCAAAACCCTTTCAGAGGATCAATGAGCTCAACACTGTTTTTACAGTAATTCTATCATTGGCCTTGGGCACTTCATTCTTTCATAAGGGTCCAGGAGAGTTTTCTGGAGGCTACATAACATGTGAAAACATGGCTAAAATATTTATTCTCCTGATTTAAAACTTTCTCAGCACTTAGTCATTGCAATGCATTAAATATATTTAATACATTATCAACAGACAAACTCACAAAGATGAAAGTTCTAAGGACATTCAATAATTTTTAAATTTTGAAGGACCCTTCAAGCCAAAAAGTCTAAAAATCACAGCTTTACACATTAAAAAAAACAATTTTCCAACTTGTTTAACATATTCAAAACAAAAGATTTTTGATGATTTTTAATCCATGTTAGAAAACATAAATTTAGTGATACATAGACAATAAAACAAGGCAGTATGTGACATTTAATCAGAAAAACATAAGGAGTTCAGAGAGGAGGAGGTCCTGTCATGGCAGGATGGCTAAGGAGGAACCCAATAGAAAACAAATCTAAATTAAGTTCCCACTGCCATCCTTTAAAAACAATCATCAGATGATGGAAGAGAAGTAAAATTTCAAAAGGGAAGTAGCCAGCAAAGACAAGCTATGAAGAAGTAAACCTGTTATGTTTTAGCAGCTCGGGGTAAGAGCACACTATAGTAACATCAGTGACAAGAAAGCGGTGCATACACACTTGCATCATTTCTGAGTGAGGGGTGGGAACAGCTGAATGGCCATATATAATATGTTAACATTTAAATGCTTTGTTTGTTTGCATTTTTGCAGTACCAAAGGTGGAACTCTGGTAGACTCTTATCACTAAGATATACCCCCAGAACATTTTATATTTAATTTGAAACAGGGTCTTACTAAGCTCCCCAGGCTGACCTTGAACTTCAGATCTCCAAGCCCCAATTTAAGCACTGTTTTTGTTTTGTTTTGTTTGTTTTGAGACAGGGTCTCGCTTTGTAGTTCAGGCTGGCCCTGAGCTCACTATGTAGCCCAGGCAAGCCTCGAACTCAGCAATCCTCCTGCCTCTGCCTCCGGAGTGCTGGGATTACAGGCACCCAGCCTTGTGGTATGTGGTACTGATTGCTGGTGGGCATGAGTCACCTTGCCCGGTATTGTTGTATGTGGTTCCCAGGACTGAACCAGAGATCTTGTGCTTGCTAGGCAAGCTCCGGAACCACTGAGCTAAATCTCCACCCCTTAAGCACTATTTTAATTGGTATGATATTCCCATCAGTTTTCCCTTCTTGATAACTGAAAAGTTCCCTTTGTCTAAGATCGGCATCATCAATCATTTAAAGTGCAGAAATAAAACTACAAAATTGGCAGTGGTTATCTTTAGGTGGTCAGAATTAAGGCTAATGATTGCCTACCATAGGCTATATTAAACATCAGGACTGTTCTAACTATTAATTTAGTCAAGTGTGGTGGCACACACCTGTCATCCCACTACTCAAGACTCCTGTAAGGCAGGAGGACTGCAAGTTTCAGGCCAGTTAGAGCAACTTACCCAGACCCTGCCTAAAAAAATTTTTTTTTTTAAATTCTAGAGGTCCATGAGGATAGCTCGGTATCAGAGTGTTTGCCTGGCATATATACAAGGCCATGGATTCAATTCTCAGTATTGTTAAATACAAAAACTATTATTTTTATTGTAAGAGGTCCTTTATATATCTTGTAACACAGGACCAGGCTGCTTGTTTGTTTTTCAGTACTGGGGATTGAACCCAGGGCCTTTGCACTAGGCTACATCCCCAGTCTTTTTTTGGTTCTTTTATTTTAAGACAGGATCTCACTAAATCACTAGGTTGCCCAGGGTAGGCTTGAGCTTGCAATCCTCCTGCCTCAGCCTTCCAGAGAGCTGGGATTACAGGCATGCACCACCACACCTGGCAGGACCAAGTTTGTTTTTTGTTTTTTGTTTTTGAGACAGGGTCTCGCTTTGTAGTTCAGGCTGGCCCTGAGCTTTGTAGCTAAGGCAAGCCTCGAACTCAGCAATCCTCCTGCCTTTGCCTCCCGAGTGCTGGGATTACAGGTTTGAGCCCTGGCAGGACCAAGTTTTTTACATCTATTCCCTCCAATCTTCAGAGCAACCTTGTAACCTTGCAAGATTTTCATTCCCATTTTCCAAATCTGAAACCCAAAAAGACCAAGAAATAATTCTACAGCTCACTCAAAGTCATATGGTAGAAACTGATAAAAGTGACTCAAATCTTGGTCTGCTGACTCTGTATCATCCTAAACAGGACAGAACACCTCTCATATAACTTCATTATCCGCACTGTATCTTTCCCTTCAGGCCCATTTCAGTCTCATCTCTCTTTGTAACTGTAACTATAAATATGAGCCAGGCATGGCAATACAGGCCTGTAATCAGTACTTGGGAAGCTGAGGCAGGAAGATCATGGTGAGTTTAAGGTTAATCTGGGATACGTAACAAGACCCTATTTTAAAAAAATAAAAAGTAGGGCTGGAGGGTTAGCTCAGTGGTTCCTGCACCTGCCTCGCAAGCGCAAGGCCCGGAGTTTGATCCCTGGTAACCATATATAATGCTGGGTGTGGAGACACGCCCACCAACAATCAATGCCGCATACCACAATGCCAGACATGGTGGCTCACGCCTGTCATCCCAGCACTCGGGAGGCAGACACAGGAGGATTGCTGAGTTCACGGCGGCTTGCCTGGGCACCATAGTGAACTCAGGGCCAGCCTGAACTACAAAGCGAGACCCTGTCTCAAAAAGCAAAAAATAAAAATTAAAATTAAAAATAAAAATAAAAAGTAGCCAGGTGTGGTGGCTCATGCCTGTAATCCCAGCACTTGGGAGGCAGAGGCAGGAGGATTGCTGAGTTTGAGGCTTGCCTGGACTACACAGTGAGCTCAGGGCCAGCCTGAACTACAAAGTGAGACCCTGCCTCCAAAAAATTAATTAATTAATTGATTAATTAATTAATTTAAAAAAATAAAAAGTAAAACTGACTCTCATGTAGTATAGGAATGGACTACATGAAGTTGCAAACCTCAGATTTTCCCAAGCCAGGGAAACACTACAGTGCCACCTCCCCACACAGATATCCTCCTAAAAGGAAACTGATAAAGTCCTTGCCTACCTTACAGGGTCTCCTCATCGCCTTCAGGATAAAGTTTCAACTCCAGAACTCACATCACAAAAGCCTTTCTCAATCTCTCCTGCAGCACATTCCCCATACTAAGTAAATATTGCTCACACAAAGTAAACTCTGCACTCCTGCACACACTATTCTCTAGGCCCTGACACACATTGTTTCCTGTGTGTCAAGTCTTTAAACCCACATCCAGCTAGCCAGTAATTACTAGTTCTTCAAGACTCAAATAAGGTGTTACCTTCTCTAGAAAACCGTTACTTATATTCTAACATGATGGGATGCTCAGTCACAATCCTTGTTATGAGGTAGCTAGACCTCCATATCTGCAGGTCCATCATCTGTAGATTCAATCAATCATGGATGAAAAGTGCTTTTTAAAAAGTGCATATGGACTAAGCATGTACTTTTTTCCTCATCTTTATTCTCTAAGCTATACAATGCACAAACTATTTACATAGCATTCACACTGTATTAAGTAGTATAAGTAACCTAGAAAAAGAAAACCTGAGTGTTATATCCCCAACTGTACTATTTTATAAAAAGAATGTGAGCATCCTTGGATTTTGATATTCCCTGGAGAGTCCTGGAACCAACCCCATGAGCATGTTAAGGTCTGACAGTATTACAACTGCTGTCTTACTTCCCTCTGGTCCTCCCAGACTACAGGTTTTCTGAGACCAGAGACATCATTTACACCTCCAATGACACAGTGCATAATCTAGCACAGCACCTGTGTCTAATAAATATTTGTGGAATAACCAGAGTACTTAGTGTTGTGGAAGAGGCAGTTATGCATACAATAAAATACGAAAATTAGCTGGGCATGGTAGTTCATGCCTGTAATCCCAGCACTCTGGAAGCAGAGAGGCACGAGGATTGCTGAGGTTACATAGTGAGTTCAGGGCAAGCCTGAACTACAAAGGGAGACCCTGTCTCAAATAACTAAAAAAAAACAAAAAAAGTTATGAAAATTTAAAAGGTTTGGCAGGAATGCAGTCCAAAGAACAGGGAGGGAGAAAAAAAGGAAAATCTGAGAGAACTCAAAATATATTTTGGGGTCTTTCTTACCTATTTTCTCTAAATTTCTTCAAACTTTGCTACTGCTGCTGCTGCTACTCTGACATTTTGAATGTTTACTTTGAGCCAGGTACAGTGCAAAGCACTTTACCTGAACTAACTCATTTAATTTTTACAATATATGTATGGCATAATCCCAACATTCAAACAAGGAAATTCAGGCTAGAGATGTAACTCAGTGGTTCAGCACTTGCCCTGGCTTGTGGAAGGCCCCAAAATCAACCCCCAACCCCCACACCCACACCCACACCCACACACTCACGCAACACTCTCAATGTCAGACAGTTAGTTAGTGGTATAGCCAAGATCCTGAAGCCAGATTTTGTTTCCTGAACCAAGGCTCCAATCAGCTTTCTGCTTCTGTCAAAAGTGAAACCTCCCAGGCCAGAGATTTAGCTCAGTGGTTCTAGCGCCTGCCTCGCAAGCACAAGGTCCTGAGTTCGATCCCTGGTAACCACATACAATGCTGGGTGTAGTGACTCACACCCACCAGCAATCAGTAAGTACCACATACCACAGTGCTGGGCGTGGTGGCTCATGCCTGTAATCCCAGCACTTGGGAGGCAGAGGCAGGAGGACTGCTGAGTTCGAGGCTTCCCTGAGCTACACAGTGAGCTCAGGGTCAGCCTGAACTACAAAGCCAGATCCTGTCTCAAAAAAACAAATCAACAACTACAAAAAAAAACAAGGTACAAATTCCCTATGATGAATGCTTATCATTATGATTACCTAAAATGTACCAAAAAAAGGTTTTGCTTTATCTAAAAAACAAAAAAAAAACAAAAAACAATGAACTAGATGACAAAGAATAATTCACATCTGGAGAAAGCTTCAGTGTTATATTGTGAATTGAAGTGAGATTAAGGGAATTATGGCAAAAAGGCTTTATAGAGTTATAGTGGTTTAAAGGACAAAGAGCTAATGTAGATGAGGAGGAAAACACAAAAAAGATTCACGAAGTGTCCTATAGGGCCAGAGATGTAGTGCCACACCTGCCTGGCAAGCCTGAGGTCCAACCCCAATACCAGGGAAAAAAAAGTTTCCTATAAACAGCCCTATAACATGTGTAAGAACAATTCAATGGGGTCATTTCCAATAGAAAGAGCCAGCATTAGCAAGATACGGAGAACAAACAGCAAAGCACAAAGAGAAGTTAGTTCCAACAATCAGGAAAAATAAAGTCTGAAAGCATGCCCAATAAATACATTTGCCCATACTCCCATGGCAGCTGGTCTATGCCTAGCTCAACAAACAGGAAGCCAGTGAAAACTCTTGGCACGTGAAAGAGCAAACCTGGAAGTGACAGCAGCACATACATGGCAAATAGGAGGAAGAAAAAACTGTTGCAGGGAAGGGGAAGTGTTCTGGGCTAATTCCCAGAAATGATACCAATGGCTCAAATCAGTGTGATGATAGCAGGAACAGAAAGAGGAGAAGGGGGTATGATCAATATGACCTAGTGACCAACTGAACATAGGAACTGAAAAGAACGGTTAAAAAGGAACTTAGGGTGCAGATCTGTGGTGGCTGAGAGCTATTATTCCAAATAACTGAAGCTAATCAGAAAAGTCACACGGCGCCGGACGTGGTGGCTCACGCCTGTAATCCCAGCACTTGGGAGGCAGGGACAGGAGGATTGCTGAGTTCGAGGCTTGCCTGGGCTACATAGTGAGCTCAGGGCCAGCCTGAACTACAAAGCGAGACCCTGTCTCCAAAAAGAAAAAAAAAAAAAAAAGAAAAGTCACACGGCAAATGAAGTATTACTGTTTCTTTCCTGGTGGTTAGTTCTGTCTTCACTTGTGAAGGAATATTACTTACTACTTGTTTATCTATTGCTCCATCCTAGGCAAAGATTACTCTTGGTTTGATGCTATCCACCCACCTGCTGTAAACCTCATTTCCCACATTCTCCAGGAAGAACCCCCAGGAACTACTTAAGTACATTTCAAGTTCTCCCCTGCTACCTTTACCAGCCTCACTTTCCATAAGATCAATTCCCTCCTCCAGAAATCCATGACCACTCTTGGTGCTCCAACTCAAGCCTCAGCTCCCCTTGGAAGGAAGCCCCCCTCAAATATATGAGTTTCTCCTTCTCTAGATTTCTCATAGTACCTACTCTTCTGGAATTCTGGAGATGACATCATGAGTTAACATTTTCATGTGTGTGTTTTCTGTTCTCAACTCTATTACAGGCTCAGCAGGACAGGTTTCATACCATAAATGTCTCTGAATTCCCCTCAACAACACCCTGTACAAAACACATATTCAAGAGACACTTGAGGGAGCCAGGCATGGTGGTGGATGCCTGTACTCTCCACAGTAGGCTGAAGCAGGATTGTTATGAGTTCAAAGCCAGCATGGGGTGCTAGTGAGTTCAAGGCCAGCCTGAAGTACTTAGTGAGACCCTGTCTCAAAAAACAAAACAAAACAAAACACCCTGAGGCAAGGGGGCTTGACGCGAGAATGGGATAAAATAAAATTTATTAAATAAATAAACCCAGGGCCGGGGATTTAGCTCACCCTAGCTGGCAAGCTCAAGGTCCTTAGTTTGATTCCCAGTACAAAAGAGGAAGAGGGGAGAACAGAGAGGGGAGAGGAGACACAGACATTGATTAAGCAAGGCAGTCTAGATAGATACATGCATGTCTTGTTCCAGGTCATTGTTTTATTAAACCACAGTTAGATATTTAGACTTAAGGAGAAATTCACCATTTAATACTTGAAACTATCCTTGAGTTATTAGTGCTTCATAAGATGATTTCAAACTACCATTTGGTCACCAACTTTTTTTTTTTGAGACAGGGTCTCGCTTTGTAGTTCAGACTGGCCCTGAGCTCACTATGTAGCCCACACAAGCCTCGAACTCAGCAATCTTCCTGCCTCTACCTCCCGAGTGCTGGGATTACAGGCATGAGCCACCACGCCTGGCACTGTGGTATGTGGTACTGATTGCTGGTGGGCATGAGTCACCATGCCCAGCATTGTATGTGGTTACTAGGATCGAACTCAGGATCTTGCGCTTGTGAGGCAGGCACCGGAACCACTGAGCTAAATCTCCGGCCCATGGTCATCAACTTTTTTAACAGCTTTCTTTCAATTTTCCTACTGCTGACCTGAAGGCACATCAAAGAGTTTAGTGATCATCATACTAAAGTGATTCTGACTTACAAACATGACCTACACTGTCATGAAGACTATTTTACTTTCAGTAACCTAATTAATTAGTGTTTCTTTTAAGCTTCATGTCCAACATTATAGAACAGAAAATCCAAAATATAGGTCTGAGGATGCAGCTCATAAGAGGCCCTTGTTGTGACCGCAGCACACCCTACTTGCCCACACACGGAAGTGCTATGTCACAGAAAATTTTGTAAATATTCTTTACTTTAAGGTAACATCTGACATCATTTGTCCCTCTGTTTATTACAATGATTCAATATTAACGTTTCACTCATTCCTATGTGAGAAAACAAAAATTAGACTGAGAAAAATGGGCGCCGGTGTAAAAAGGAATTCAACATATTCACTGGACAGTCTCCGAACCAAATGCGCTCTTCCCTGACACGTTTGCTCTTGCAAACCACACCACTAAGAAGACAATGACAGAAAGCGCCAGAAGTAATGAAAGAAAAGTACTTTCTTCAATCAAACGGACCCCAGTGCCTCTGAAAATCTGGCCCCTGGCCGAGCTGTGGGCAATGACAACCGTTACCTTTGCGATACAGACTCCCTGAACTTATCTATCTTCCCACAGCAAGGCCCGAATGCTCACCTCCTTCCTCTGCGCCACGGGTCATAACGCTGCGGGGTCCTGCAAGCGGGTGACCTCAGACCACTCGGCCCGCGCCTGGCCAGCCTTCCCCCCAGGCCTAGCAAGCCCACACCGGCGAGGTCATCCGAAGGCCAGACTTTCAGCCCTGGCGAGCCAGTCCTTCTGAACCCAAGAGCGCGGGCTCAATGCTGGCCGGGGGGGAAGGGGGAGGCGACACCGCTATCCACGATAGTCGTCCTCTGGCACGGAAGCGTGCGGGACAGGTTCTTACCGCAGCCTAGAGGGAAGCCGGGGGGAGGCGGCGCCCGGCCCTATACGGGGCGGGAAGACGAAGACGGCGACGCAGGCGGCGGTGACCAAAACCGCGAACCCCGGCGGGCGCCCACGAAGCTGTGGGTTCTACGGGCGCCGCCATAGTGGGGACGCAGCGGCGGGCGGAGCCCGCGACCCAGACCCGGGACTGAGGGACCACCAATCCGACTCTGCGCCTCAGAGCCCTTGCAGGGGGTCGGGCATCCACGGCCAATAGGCGTGCAGAACCCGGGCGGGCGGCTAAAGCGGCCAATGCGAGACTGGCGGGCACACACCCGAACGGCCCAATCGACACGGGGCCCCGAGTTTACGACCCGCCCCCCCTAACCAGCGCGAGGATCCCGCTGCGAAAGGCACTGCCGCGTGAGATGTAGCAGCACAGTCGCTCAGCTCCGGTTCCCTCAGCCTAGGAGGCCTTCGAGAGCCCGTTTCCTTGTCGAGACTTGGGACGTAGCGTAGGATGGCCAATCATTGCACGCTGACAGACACCTCATCCAGTTCTCCAGGTCGTGAGCGCCACCAGGCCGCTTCCTCAGATCCAAGACTCCGGATTTTAAGGAGTCTGCGCAGTACCACAGGGTAAGAGGGTTGGGGGGCAGGCCCTCAGGCTTACGTCGTAGGTTGTGAGTTTCACACTTTTCCGTCGGTGTACTCACCCTGCCAGCTCAACCCCCACTCCGCTCCCCTTATTCCAGCAGCTGAGTCCTGGCATTATCCACCTGGGACCCAATTTAAGGCTCGATATCTGGCCATGGGGAAGAATTTTACACTTCTCCCTGAATACCGACCCCATCCTAACTAGAAGGCTGTTTGCCTTGGCAAAAAAGGGTTTTGGGGGAAACTTGCATAAGGCAGAGAGGGAATCAAAATGGGGCCTATGCTTGGGGTAAGTTCACTGAGGGCTGGGAACCGCAAGCCAGGATCGGGCGTTTGACTGAGGTAAAGCAGCAAGCTTATAGCACACTTAAGGTCCTGTACCTAGTCATGACAGCATTTCACTTCTCTGAGCTTAGTGTTCTCCTTAAGGTTACTATGCTGGCACAAATTAAAATTACAGCGTTTGGGCTGGGGATTTAGCCAGAGGTACTGCACCTATCTTGGAAACACAAGGGCCAGAGAGTTCAATCCTCGGTACCGCCAAAAAAAAAAAAAAAATCTGAAGTTTAGGTCAGGCGTTATGACACTACACCTGCCTCGCAAATGCAAGGTGCAGAGTTCGATCCCCAGAACAATTAGTAAATTGCAATTTTTAAAATAATTGTTGGCTGGAGCTCGGGATTTAACTCATTGGATCCAGCACCTGCTTCGTATGAACAGGGTACCAAAAATGCCCAGTACCTCCCCACAAAAGAAGTCAGCTTTTAAAGTAAGGTCTGTGCCGAGAATGGACCAGGCAGTCAACTTTGTATGACCTTCAGCAAGCACAGGGGCAGTGGAGTCAGACCAGTGAGGGGCCTGTTACACAAATACCTGCCCCCATGGTCCAGTCACCATACCATTATATCTTGGCCCTGCCCACCCTCTCCCTCTCCTGGGAATCATCAGGGGAAGTACAAAAGGGTCAAGCTTCCTTCCCTGGCCCCAGGAGGTAGTGTAAAACACTGTCCTTTGGCCGGAGATTTAGCTCAGTGGTTCCAGCACCTGCCTAGCAAGCAAAAGGTCCCTGGTTCTACTCCTGGTAACCGCATACACCGGGCATGGTGGCTCATGCCCTCCGGCAATCAGTACCACATACCACAATTCAGGGCATGGTGGCTTAAGCCTGTAATACCAGCCCTCAGGTGGCAGAGGCAGAAGGACTGTTGAGTTTGAGGCTTGCCTGAGCTACATAGTGAGCTCAGGGCCAGCCTGAACTACAAAGCGAGACCCTGTCTCAAAAAAAAAAAAAAAAAACTAGCATCTTTAAAACCTTTTGCTCCTACATTTCCCCCAGTTAGTGTGAGTAGCAACCAGCTCCCAAACCCCAGGGAGACAGCATCATGCCACTGAGCTCACCAAAGGGTCTCCTGCATCTGGCTGCCTGAGCCAGCTGGAGCACTTTACTGTGCCCTTCTCCTGACTACTGCCCCTCTGACCTGAGGCTCCCCTGTGCTTCACTACTTCCTCCTCAGTGATCTAATTGCCAGGCTTCTTGCTGTGTGCAGGGAAATCAGACCTCACTGGAGGCTAAGCACCCATTACACTAAATACATGCCCTTTAAATTAGTTCCACAATGTGTGTGGAACACAAAAGCTGACACAGATTTAACTGCTCAGTAAAGATACATTCTGCCTCACTGGTTCTTAAAATACATATCCCCTGCTCCAGAGCCTGTGACTCTGGATACACCCCAGCCTGCCTGACCCTGGGCCACGTGGGCTCCTTGGGGCAGACACAACCAATCCTCTGCTCAACACACTTTATTGCTAAGGACAAGGTGATGCACCAGTTTTCAAAATAATTTGGTTTATAGCGCTCATACGTAACAAAAAAGGGGAAGTATTATAAATCTGATTCTTGTATACATAGAGTATAAGTGTGACTCCCTCCAATCCTAGGCCCAGGCAAACAAATTCATGAGGAGCAAAAAACTGTTTAACCCTCTCAGTATTGCCCCCTTCTCCCACCCACCCCCCTCAAGTCAGGTCCCTCCCACCCCCAGACCAAGGGCATACCTATAATTGCCTTTGGCCTCCAGTGGCCCCAATTCATCCTAACCCTCCCAGCCCTTGTATGATTGCAATTTTCGTTGACAGATTCACCCACCAGGCTCTGCCTGCTTCCATCATTAAAGTCCTCCCTTGAGCATATTCCTCACCCACTCTCTATTACTGTGCCACAGAAGCTCTGTCCTTAGAGTTTGCTGTGGGCACACAGCCATGTTACTCCTATGTGCTCCTTCAAGGGAGGACAAAATAGGTGGCATCGGCCCCTGAGCATCTCAATACTGCACCTCTGCCAGCATTCGTTTGGGGCCATTCCAGGCCTAGACAGATGTTGCATCCACCTCCAGCCAACTCCCAGGGGCCTTTACTCAGCTTAGCTGAGGACCAAATTTCACATTTTGTTTGCCCTGCATAGGCAAAGAAGAAAGTAAAGGCCAGGGGCTTGCAGAAGCTGGTCCAGACCAAATACACACGCACATGCACACTCTCTCACACTTACACACACACACACACACACACACACACACACATAAATACAAAAGGAAATAGGTAAAGCACCAGCCCCCTCTGCTGAGAGGGTGCAGGTGATTGATTGGTAGGAAACTAAGTCCTAGGCCAGGCTCAGGGCATCCCGCCCAGCTGGCAGGTGACCCCTTTTTTGGACTTGGGCCAGTGCAGCCACAGCATTCCAGTGCTCAGCCCCTTAGCTGAGAGATCAGCAGCTGCTGCCACATGTCCCAGAATGGCTTGTCTTCTCACTAGGGCAGAATGCGAAGAGGGTGGGGGAAGGAGGTGATGGGGTTGGTGATTTCATTCCTTTTCTTTTTACAACTTGACTTTTAGAGACTTCAGAGTTCCGAATGTCTGCTGTGCTGTGGAACACCAATCAGAGTGCTCTCGCCTTGATGGCTGGGAACCTGCTGGAACCTGGAAGCACCTATTCCATGATGGCCCGGTACAGCGCAGGCTCAATGTAATCTTCCCGGTATCTAGAGTTGATGACCCGCTGCCGTTTCTTTTCTTGCTTAACCTCTTTCTCTGTGAAAATCTCGTTGAAGCGCATGTCTGAGGCTACTGACTGTAGGAGAATAGGCAAGCCAAATCATCACTTTATAGCCAACTATCCCAAGGGGGGAAAAAAACACACCCCTGTCATGTTCCCTCATGTTCCTGGAAGCCAATGCCACACAGGAAACATACTCACCAGTCTAGACTTGACTCTCTTGGGAAGCTCTTCATCCAGCGTATATACATCATCTCTCTTAACCACAAGCTGTGAGCCATCCTCAAACTCCACCTGCCAAGGAAATAAAGACCTACCAGCTAGGGCACTTTTGAGTGTCCCTGATTCACCCCATAACAATAGCAATTAACTGCAGCTAAAGAAAGGAATTGCAACCGGCATGAAAACTCACACCCACCAGCAATCAGACCACAGTGCTGGGCATGGTGGCTCATGCCAGTAATCTCAGCACTCAGGAGGCAGAGGCAGGAGGATTGCTAAGCTGGGCTATATAGTGAGCTCAGGGCAAGGCTGAACTACAAAGCAAACCTTGTCTCAAAAATAAAGAAAAAAAGGTATTGCAGCATTGAAGTAAGGACTGCCAGGTCTGAGGCCACACTAGTAACTAGATATAGGAAAGACCTTTAGCCCTAGAAAGGATGTTACTGACCTGCAGTACTATGAAGACTTAAGACTCACTGCTGAAGAGAAGTACTAAATTAATCAAGTATCCCACACCCCTAGGAACCTTTGGCTACCTGGTACATCTGGATGGGGTGGGAAGCCACAAATTTAGCTCCATAGACTTGGCCATCTGTCCATCTCACTTGGACCACTTCCCCTTCAGCAGGAGGACCCAACTGCAGACAGTCCTGGCTCTGAAGAAGAAAGAAAAATGAAAGGAAGGTCCAGTTGAGCACAATGGTTAACCAACATCTCCTCAGCTAAGAATGAGCCACTGCAGATTATGTTCTTGCTTTTTTTTCAGATAGATACATTTTATATACACAATTATGATTAGACACAACATTGAAAATTTGTACCAGTATATGACACAACTTAATTCTCATCTTTTCCCATTCCCCTTAATCTCCTGCTTTGACACTCCAGTAGGCCGCTTACTCTGGGCTGAAAGGTACAACTTGCTTGCTAAGTCAGTGTCTGCCCCAGCCTGCTTCTAGGTGACAAAATCAACAACTATAATGAATTCAGCATACTAAATTAATAAGCATAAGAGACCCCCTTAAGTGCCAAAATCTATAATCTACTCATGTGTCCCTCTAATGCTTTCCAGGGCTCTCCCATGAAGAAATGCTAGAAGTACACTCAAAATTTAAGAGAGATGTTTTTAAAATACGAGCTAGGTATGAAAAGACAGGACCGATTACCTAACAGGGGACTTGGCACGTGAGATTAGAACCTTTATTCGCTCTAGAAAAGGGTACCTGAGGATGAGTGCTCACTGTACCTCAGCTTTGGAGTTGGTACTCTTACAGTGGTTAAAGGAAGGAGAGACTTGGGAAAAGATGACCTAAAAAGTATACATTATAGCCGGGCATGGTGGCTCACTCCTGTAATCCCAGCACTCGGAAGGCAGAGGCAGGAGGATTGCTGAGTTCCAGGCTTGCCTGGGCTACATAGTGAGCTCAGAGCCAGCCTGAACTACAAAGTGAGACCCTGTCTCAAAAAAAAAAAAAAAAAAAAAGTATACATTATAAAAATGGGGCAGTAAGTCCAAAAGGTTGTAGATGTCCAAAACTACTGATTAACGTCTAAGTGAAAAATTAGAAAAGGTTTGGTCTTGTCTTGCCACTTCATTTCCTGAGGAAAAGTAGTTCCAGGCTATGTTGCTAATTCATTTATGAGCAGGTAATCAAAAACTGAGGTAGAAGTTTTAACTAACCAAACATGATCTTTGATAAGTCATGTAAGCTCTTACCAATTCAGTTTCACCTCCTACAGCAGCACTCCTCCAAGAGTGGTCCACAAACCTCTGAGGGGGTCTCGCCAACAGTTGCAGAGAATATGTGAGGTCAACACTGATTTCCTACATTAAGACTCTGGCCTTTCTCACCACACTGGCATTGCCAGTGATGGCACAAAATCTATAATGTACTGATCATGTGCACAATCCAGTCAGCATCCTCAAGCTTTACCACTCATTATTGAATTCTTCATCTTGTACATACAGAATTGAAGGAGAAAAAGAAAAGGCTTGGTTTTGTATTGAAAATATCCCTTGAATGAAGCAGTACCAAGTTTGGCAAGGGCTTGACTGCTTGTGTAATTACTCATAGGACACTTTGGACTGTGTATGATAGTACATAGCTGGCTGAAAGGAAATCCACCTGTATTTGAGCTAGAGTGTGGCTCAGTGGTACAGCACTTGCCTGGTGTGCACAAGGGCCTAGATTTGACAACCAGCACTGCAAAAGCAAGAAAGTAAGTGAGGAAAAGGAAAAGAAACCCACTTAATGTAAGTGTGTAAGTTATGAGCTGTGCTACCTGCTTTTTTCTTTCTTTTTCTGAGTCAGGGTCTCACTATGTAGCCCAGGCTGGCTTTGAACTTATAGTCACCCTCCTACCTCCCAAGTGCTGGGATTATAAGCACGCACCACCATGCCTTGCTGCTACCTGCTATTTTTCATAATACCATTATTATCTGGGGAACAAAAATTAACAAACTAGTTGAAATTTTGGCAGTTGGGAAGCATCATCCAAAAAAAATGAAGTTAGGCCAGGCGTGGTAGCTCACGCCCGTAATCCCAGCACTCAGGAGGCAGAGACAGGAGGATTGCTCAGTTTCAGGCTTGCCTGGGCTACATAGTGAGCTCAGGGCCAGCCTGAACTACAAAGCGAGACCCTGTCTTGAAAAAAAAAAAAAATGAAGTTAGTCTGTCACTTTGAGGAAAAGAGATACTGTTTATTGCCAATAAACTTGAAACTTGCAAACAAAAAAAACCCAGAATTTCAGAAAAAAGGGTCATCACTGTGAGCTTAACTCTTGCAAAGTTTAAAAATGCTTGATATGAGTGACCTTAATGAACGTGACTTTTTGATATTTCTTTTCTTTTTTTTTTTTTTTTTTTGAGACAGGGTCTCGCTTTGTAGTTCAGGCAGGCCCTCAGCTCACTATGTAGTCCAGGCAAGCCTCAAACTCAGCAATCCTCCTGTCTCTGCCTCCCGAGTGCTGGGATTACAGGCATGAGACACCATGCCCGGCACTGTGGTATGTGGTATTGATTGCTGGAGGGCGTGAGTCACCACGCCCAGCATTGTATGTGGTTACCAGGATTGAACTCAGGACCTTGCGCTTACGAGGCAGGCACCGGAACCACTGAGCTAACCCTCCGGCCCGACTTTTTGATATTTCTATAAAACTTAAGAACATTTGGAAATTCTCCACTGCTGGGTACACTAGTCACTTCCAAATGATCAATGAAATGATGTTATACAGTATCAGGTTATGGGTAAAAGAGCCACTCTCAGTGCAACACAGATAAGCAGATTTTAACTTAATAGAATATGACAAGTTCATGACCTGTTATCAAGTCCCATATTGCACCTAACTTAAAAACTCAGCAGGATGGGCCGGAGGGTTAGCTCAGTGGATCCAGCGCCTGCCTAGCAAGCACAAGGTCCCTAGTTTGATCCCTGGTAACCACATACAATAGGCATGGTGGCTCATGTCCACCAGTAAATCAGTGCCACATACCACAAATGCCGGGCTTGGTGGCTCAAGCCTGTAATCCCAGCACTCAGGAGGAAGAGGCAGGAGGATTGCTGAGTTCGAGGTTTGCCTGAGCTACATAGTGAGCTCAGGGCCAGCCTAAACTACCAAGTGAGACCCTGTCTCCAAAAAAACAATACAAAGCCAAAAAAGAATTTTTAAAACCTCAGCAGCTAAGGCTGGAGATTTAGCTCAGTGATTCCAGCACCTGTCTAGCAAGCACAAGGTCCGTGGTTCAATCTCCAGTAACCACATACAACAATACCGGAGGTGGTGGCTCACACCCATCAGCAATCAGTGCCACATACCACAAATGTCAGGCTTGGTGGCTCAAGTCTGTAATCCCAGCACTCAGGAGGCAGAGGTAGGAGGATTGCTGAATTTGAGGCTTGCCAGGGCTACATAGTGAGCTCAAGGGCCAGCCTGAACTAAAAAGTGAGACCCTGTCCCGAAAAAAAAAAAAAAAAAGACTCAGCAGCTGGTCACACACGTACATGTCTATAATTCTAGCTACTCAGGAGGTTAAAGCGGGAGGAAAGGCAAATTAAGGCTCAGCCTGGGCAACTTGGTAAGGCCTTGTCTCAAAATAAAAATTTTTAGAGAAGGGTAGAGGATTTAGCTTAGTGGTAGAGCACCTGCCTAGTATGTGCAAGACCCTGGCTTCTGTCCCTAGCACTACAAATAAATAAAAATTCCTATGAATTCTGGTAGAGTATCAGAGAAGAATAATGAGTTATCTGACAGGGTACTATCAAGATGTTCCTTCTCTTTCCAGTTACATAGCTGTGTGAGGCAGAATTTCTTCCTGTACGTGGTTATTTTTTTTCCCCCCAAGACAGTGTCTCGCTAGTGTAGTCCAGGCTACCCTCAAAGTCATGGTGTGCCTCCTGCCTCTGTGCATGGGGATTACAGGCATGTGCCACCACACCTGGCATCTTCCTGTATTTTAACCAAAACAATGTATTACAGCATATCAAAAAAAGGACAAGACGGGCCAGAGATTTAGCTCAGTGGTTCCGGTGCCTGCCTCGCAAGCGCAAGGTCCTGAGTTAGATCCTCGGAAACCACATACAATGTTGGGTGTGGAGACTCACGCCCAACTAACTCAGGAGTATTGCCATGAGTTCGAGGTTTACCTGGGCTACATAATGAGCTCAGAGCCAGCCTGAACTACAAAGCAAGACACTGTCTCAAAAAAACAAAAACAAAAAAACAAAACAAAACAAAACAAAAATCCTAGCTGTACCACTGTTGTGAATACTATTATCTTAATATGACATAAGTCTACTTTGTTCTAATAATCCACATGTTTTCAACAGTTAAGTTTTAGCATAAATAGAAATATCCAATTTATTAAAGGAAGAAATGGCTGACTTATACTTTGGTGCTCAGTCTGGCACATGAAAAGATGGGGTAGGGGCAGCAGAAGCCTGAACTAAGTTCTAGGTGGTCCCTCTGCTGTCTCAGTTGCTGACAACACACACTTGCCAGGGAGGGTTCCTACCAGATTCTCCTTAGACCTAAAGCCTTCAATTGTGAATAGCCAAGAATAGACTCCACACATCTACAAGATGGCATGGTAGAAAGAAAGAGTTGGATACTTCAAAAATTAGCTTATAAGCAGTGTAATGAGTATAATTTGATACCAAAGGCTGGGCTTCATTACTCCATTAGATGACTTCAGAGATAGTCTGACCATCATTTATGTGTTGTTCAAAAGAACTAGAGAAAACAATGACTCCTGTGAACATCTAGGGGGAACAGGATATCCTTGTAGTACGTAATTTTCCTTGCAAGGAAAATTCATACTAACAAATACTTCTTGCAGTTTGGGGATGACTAAAGGACAAGCCAATCCACAGCCAGTCTGCCAGCTAGACCTAGAAACACCTCAGTCCCAAACTGCCACAAAAGCTGCTTGCAGACATTACCACTATGTCCTCGGGATATAGATTATCACTGAAGGAGCCATCATCAAAGTTGACTTCATAGAAGGTCTCAGTGGTGAGCCGGACCACTTCACACTGGTAGAAGCGCCCATTCTTATGCTTGCTAATGACTTTCTGTCCTGCAGTGATACTCTGCAAGGCCCCCTTGGCACGCTGAAAGAAACAGAGGCTTCGGTTACTCACACATTGAGCTCATTGGCCTGGCAAATGAACTAAAATCAATGGCTTCCCCTTTATCCAGAGACAAGCATAAGAATGGAAAAATAAGAGACAGGACCTGAATCATTTCTTTCCTCATATCTACACCCCAGCTAGTATCATATTTCCCTACATTAAGTTAGCTTCCCCTGAGCTCCCAGCCCAAAACTGATCCTTCTTCCTAAACACAGCCATGTAACTTTCCCAGAGCCAATCAAATAATTATCTACTAATGTGCACAGCTTAGCTACACATCAGAGCATCTGAGCAGACTCCTGACTACAGTTCCTGGGCCCGAGGCAGTTCCGCACATTGAGCTGAACACTAGCCCTACCTTAGGGCAAGGCTGCAAAGATGGAAGCTGGATATCCTCAGCTACATGCAACAACCTACTGCCTATTACAAGGGCCCTATTATCTCTGGTGCTATCACCCATGCTTATTCATCCTTAATTGTTCCTAGAGGCAAATGACACCTTGGCTCAAAGTCAACCACTCCCAACAACCTGCCCATGCACTCTACCCCAGCCAAGATGGCCACCTCACAATTCTCAACATGTGCCACACCAAAATTGTTTCCTACCCCAGGGCTGTTACACAGTTGTTCCCTCTACCTGAGAAGCTATTGTTATCAGCGCCTTCATAATCTCAACATCCATCACTGAAAACACTCTACAGCTGGGACTTGATGGTAACTTAAAACTTTTATTTCCCTCAGAGCTTCATTTGCACACTGAACTTTTCTCCATCTAGGTCCTACCCACAAATCTAACGACCACCTTCATGATCATAAAACACCTTCATGAAAAAGGAAAATTCAGGCAACTAATGAGGACTTTCCTGTGATCTCCTTAGCGAAGTGCAAAAGTCTATCCTCTGGACTAGCTACCTACCATGTTTGTTCTTGATTACTGTACTTACCACACTGTGGAAAGTTTCTTCCATTAGCTTGTAACTCAGCAATATAGCTTTCCCCACCTAGTGTGGCTCCTAACCTGACTGCCCCCCTGGGCTTCCCATTTCGGGTACTCAGAGAGCAACATTATCTCAGAGATTTGCCAAAGTAATCTCATTTCAAACTTCACTCTCTCCTAGGCTAAATTAAATGATTTCCTTACATCAAATTCTGATTTCTGAATCATCTCCTAGAGCCATCACCAGAGTTACTGTTAATATAGTTCAACTAGGCATGGTGGCACATACCTGTAATTCCTGGGAGGCTGAGCCAGGAGACCCAAAGTCAAACCGAGATGGCAAGTTAGCAAGGCCAGATGTGGCAACACATACCTATAATCCTAGTTACTTAGAAGATTGCTGCAAGAATAGAAATTCAAGGGCAACCTGTACAACTTAACCAGATCATGTCCCAAAATCAAGTTTTAAAAAGGGACTAGGGGGCCAGAGGGTTAGCTCAGCCGTTCTGGCGCCTGCCTCGTAAGCGCAAGGTCCTGAGTTCGATCCCGGTAACCACATACAATGGCTGGGTGTGGTGGCTCACGCCTGTCATCCCAGCACTCGGGAGGCAGAGACAGGAGGATTGCTGAGTTCGCGGCAGCTTGCCTGGGCTCCATAGTGAGCTCAGGGCCAGCCTGAACTACAAAGTGAGACCCTGTCTCAAAAAAAAAAAAAAGGGACTAGGTATGTAGCTCTGTAGCAAAGTACTTTCTTGGCAGGCTCAAGGCCCTGGATTCAATCCCTGGTAATACATAGGTGTGAATACATACACACACCCTTCAGAATCTTTTTTTTTTTTAAAACAGGGTCTCACTTTGTAGGCTGGCCCTGAGCTCACTATGTAGCCCAGGCAAGCCTGGAACTCAGCAATCCTCCTGCTTCTGCCTCCCTAATGCTGGGATTACAGGCGTGAGCCACCAGGCGTGGCACTGTGGTATGTGGTATTGATGGCTGGTTGGCATGAGTCACCACGCCCAGCATTGTATGTGGTTACAGGGATAGAACTCAGTACCTTACGCTTGCGAGGCAGGTGCCAGCACCACTGAGCTAAATCTCCAGCCCACATTTCAGAATCTTAATCCAAAAGTCTCATTCAACAGAGGTCAAACTCCAAAGTGTGGTGGTCCAGGGCCTTCGTTCTCCAGCGCTGCTCTCCTCTTGATTATCACCCCCTGCCATGATTCTACAACCGGTTTTGATCCTCTGCTTCTGAAGCCCTGCTGAATGTTTTCCTGCTTACACTTCCTTCTTAATGTCAAGAACAACTTCAAATGCCAACTTCTATCCAGACTCTTCCCTGACTCATTGGCATTCTATGTTACTTCTCTGCATTTCACCTTTCAGAGAACTACAAAAACCCCTAATGAATCTCAGTTAATGGTGAAATGGTGGTTCTCTCTAGTGCTCATCAAGCTTCTAACTATGTCCCTGACACTGAATGAAACAGAAAGAACATCGAGGAAAAGATATAGCCCTGCAGGTATGGTGGTGCATACCTGTAATCCCAGCATTCTGGGACACTGAGGCAAGAGAATCACAAGTTTGAGCCCAGCCTGGGCAACTTACCAAGACTTTGTGTCAAAAGAAAAACTAGGATGGGAGGTAGCTCAGTGCCAAGGTGCCAGGTTCAATTCCCAATACTACCCACCCCCAAATGATATAAGCCTTCTCCTCAACTTTATCTGGCTGAGAGGCAAGCAAATAAATATAATCCAAATGAATGTACCAGAAGAAGCTTATTGCCACTAGATCATAAAATCCAAAACAGGAAATAGAGATAGTCACTGGTCCCTCTTAATGACTTACTTATTAACATCTCCACCAAGCAAAATGCTTGAGGAAGTATGTGCTGGCATGATAGAGGAACTGCATACAGAGAAAAGAGGATTCCAGAATGGCACCTCCCTCACCTCCAAATTGGGAATCCTATGCCGAAAGCAGGTGATGAAGACGACGAAAGGCCAGTCGTCTGGCTGCATCATCACCCCAGCAGCCTGGGCACAGCTCACATGGAAGGCAGTTGGGCATCGACCATGGGAACACTGCACACAGCAGCCAGCATTTCTTTTTCTCCGCTTCTTACAGAAGACACATTTCTGCACATGGGAAGAAAGCAATGAATGACTCCAGGAGATAGTCCAGTGTCTTTTATGGGTCTCTTTCAAATGCACAGAGCCAAGCAAGTAAGAGCCAGTCCTCCCCTTAAACATGAGGGCATTCTAATCTCACATCAGATTGTGGGTCTACTCAGTAAGTAGGGTAAAAACCAAAAACTGAATAAAACCAGGGCCAAACAGAAACACACTTTCTCCTCTACCTGGAGACCCATAAACAGGATAATTAGGTAATCTACAAGCCCATCTCCTCTCCCTTACCAGTTTGAAGCGAGGCAAGGGTATTTTGCTCACATCCACTGGACTTCTCTCTGCAATGTTGACAAACCTTGCTTCCAGAATTGCCACAGCACATGAAACATGGACCCACCTGTCAAAAGGCAAAAGGCCCAGTTACCTCTGGGCCCAAAGGCCTATGGTCTTCTTTCTAGTACAGACCTGCCAACAGTATTCTTCCTTCCTCACCTACCATAACCATTGTCTTCCTCTACTAAGTTCCCAGGACCCAGGATGGTAAGAGCCAGAAATATCACTGTACTATCACACTACCCTAAGATTAAGGAAGGCCCCAGGTTACACTGTGCCCTCAAATCTGTGGCAAAATTAGGTCAGGCCAGAACTTGACCACCAGCCCTTCCAGGGAAACATCCTCAGCACCTTACATTTCTGCCTCAGGATTGTAAGTAAAACAGGAAATAAAGAACAAAGGTGCAACTTTGTAAAAGTGAGCTGCCTGGTTACAAGAAGCCCAGAAGCTTCTATAGATTTAACTGGGTCACCTGGCTGATCTCCTTAGGGTCCCGCTGTCCTCCTAGAGGACTCAGGTTTTCTCCAAACAGTAGGTCTGGGCCAGGGAGTTTGCTCTATGGAAAAATGCTCACTAGCCTATGCCTTGACCATTGCACATTAGCCGTGGCTATGACACGGTGGATATCCACACTTCTAGCCCATGAGGTTTTGCTCAACCTTCTCAGGTCTCTATACACTCCCTGAGTCCATTCTCAGTTCCTCCCAAGGAAGGATGGTACCAAAGAAAGTAAACTACTCGGGCAGGGGATTTAGCTCAGTGGTTCCAGTGTCTGCCTGGCAAGAACAAGGTGAGTTTGATCCCTGGTATCACATATCACAATGCTGGGCGTAGTGGCTCACACCTGTAATCTCAGCATTCTGGAGGCAGAAACAGGATTACTGAGAGTTCAAGGCTTGCCTGGGCTACATAGTGAGCTCAGGACCAGCCTGCACTACAACGCAAGACCCTGTCTCAAGACAAAAAAAAAAAAAAGGAAAGAAAGTAAACTAAAAAAAAAAACTTAACAGCAACAAAAAATGGGCTGGGATGTCACTCCACAGTGCCACCGCCTGCCTGGCAAGTGTAAGGTACTGAGTTCAATCCCTGGATTTGCCAAAAAAAAAAAAAAAAGAGTACAGCGGGAAAGATCCTGGACTGCTTGCCTTCCAGTATCCTATACCATTAAAATAAATCTCAAAAATGCTATCCCAACTCCACACAACGCACTTCCCAAACCCTCACAAGTTGTTCAGGAAATGAGGCCTGGCCCTTTACTGCCGCTGTGCTCTGATCAGAACTGAGCAGGGGCACTCCAAGGAATGGGTCTGAAAACTCACCTGTCATCATTTGCTCTTTGCAGGGCCCCTCCTCGTAAGGAGCATAAACAACAGTCCTGCCCAAGATGGAAGGGGAGAAAAGCAGTTACTACTAAGTCATTAATAGCCAATCTACTCTTCGTTGGCTTCCTGTGGACAGCTCTGACCTCAGCCTAAGAAAGTAGCATAATGCCAGGCAGGGCTTCAAAGTACGACCCCTGTAGCAGAGACTCCCTTGTAGGACACAAACACCTCTGGGGCCAGTGTGCCCCAGATGTGCCTAACAGAGTCCTTTTTCCTGCTACTATTCCTAACAACATAAGCAAAGTTCTAAAAGTTTCTCTGTGCAAACTGGAAGCTTCATAGGGCTTTAGCTGCTTCCTGTGTGAATTACTACACCAGGCTCTGGGAGTGATAATCAAGATAGCATCTAGTACTGAGGCTCTGACACCACAGTTAATGCTTGAATGGGATGACAATCAAGCTGGCCTTGGTTCAGTGAAGCAAAAATACAGCTTCCAGGTCCAATCCCGCCCTGCTGCAAGAGGACAGTAACTACTCTCACTGACATTTAGATCACTGTCACCAGGTCCTCTGTAGACTGTGGTGGACACTGTGTCCAGCCTACAAGAGCCTGACCCTGAACCCACTCCCAGTCTTATGCGGAAGACAGTAAGAGTTTGAGTACGCACTTCCTCCAAGGCATTGGCTGAACATCGAGAACACATCCAGTCTTCAGAAGCCTTGGCAGGGGGCACCCCATAGCAACCTAATAGGGGAACCAAGAGGAGCAAATTAAACTCACATGTCAGAGTGGATAGCTATGCAATTCTTTCCTCACAAAAATACATCTGGGCCAGAGATTTAGCTCAGTGGTTCCGGCACCTGCCTAGCAAACTCAAGGTCCTGAGTGTGATCCCTGTAACCACAGAGAACAATACCGGATGTGGTGACTCACCCACCAGCAATCAGTACCACATACCACAATGCCGGGACTGGCGGCTAATGCCTGTAATCCCAGCACTTGGGTGGCAGAGGCAGGAGGATTGCTGAGTTTGAGGCTTGCCTGGGCTACATAGTGAGCTGAGGGCCAGCCTGAACTACAAAGCCAGACCCTGTCTCAAAACAAAACAAAACTAAATGAAAAACGCCCTGAATTCTAGGTCAGAGTCCCCATGCCTTAGTCATATAATATGGTACAGGGCCTCAAGAAGATAGGAATAAGAATTCAATTTAAAATAAAAAAGAAGATAGGAACTGCAGATTGACTAGTGTAATACCTATTAAGTAGCAGAGACTAAATCCTTCAGGATTATCTGTAACTAAGAGGACAGCAGAAGAGCTGACTGATACAACTACAGATGCTTGGAGTCACACAGAAGCTCTTCATTCAACAAACTGCCCAAGGTCACATAAATGGCCGGGGTGGGGGCGGGTGCAGCAAGTAGCAAGGCCACTCAGTGAGCAGACCCTGTTCCTGGAGTAAGATGAAGAGAAAGGTCAGAAACACTCACTGGCATGAACCCGGACACTGCATTTCTTGCAGGAAACTAGGATGCTAGTACCATCCTCCTCGAGATAAGGAGTAGACAGGTTGATGTCTGTGCTGCAGCCAGTTGAGGTGAAACACATTTCTGGAATCAATGGCTTGGTCCTTTGCTTTGGGGAGGCTGATTCTGAGGCATTTCCACAGTTCTGACTAAGGCCTCCAAACTCGACCTGAAGGGAGAGAACAAGTGCACACCAGTGAGCCTGTGCCTGTGCTCTTAGCTTTCCACCTGCTCCATCAGCACAAAGCTGAGTCTCTTCCTCATATGACTATGGCTACAGCTCCCGGGTGCATAGCCATTATCCAGGAGTTACTAATTGAAGTTACCTCTAATGACTCAAATTCAATTTCTCACAGCAGCATCAAACAAAGGCCCCTGGGGGAACAACTGAGAAGAGGGAGCGAGGTATGAGACAACTGGGATTTCAGTCTTCCTAAACCAAGTGGTAATAAAATGCAGAGATGTTACCAGTGAGGCAGCCACTGTGGGCTCCCCTATGTGTTACACCACATGGTAGCCCCTCGGGGACAGCACCCGACACAGGTGCTCCTAGTGGGCCAGCACTGATTGCCTCTGATGCTCCCTGTCAGCAAGTCACCAGAGCTGCTGCGCTGTCATCTGGCTGGACACCCACCTATGATTCCTGGCTCAGAGGCCCTTCCAAGAAGAACATTTATCCACATACTTTCCTTGGCAAATTCCTGTGACTACAAGTATCTGCTGGCTTTGCCAATGGATGGCAATCTTATTTCAAGGACAGAGAGCCCAGAAGCATGTTAACCTCTATGCCACTCATGAAACTCTAACGCCTACTTACTAGATCTATTGAAAATAACAACCTGGCCAGATACTTCTCTCACAGACAATGGCATATACAATTCTTTGGTTTTGTTTTCCTGTCAATGGAAAGAATTTGTGAGTTACTAATTTAGAAATGTGTTAGCCCAAGGTTCCATTCTTCAGAAGTATGAACTTAGGGGCATGCCAGGCTCCAAGTAGCCATGCCCCTTTACATCCACAGAATCATAGCTTACTTTCCAGTCCCAGCAGAGCCTGAGCTGGTCACCTGGCAGTTGCTTGCCTGCCTAGCCTCTTACACCTACACAGAGGGACACAGGACGGTGAAGCCTGTGCCCCAGCACGAAAGGGCACAAGTGAGCTCAGCAATCTTGCCCACCTCTGACCCTCACTCTAATCTGGCCCTTTACTCCCAGCCCACTCTAGTTCTTTCTGGCCACCAGCAACATCCACAATGGAATGACGACAGTAAGAAAGGAAAGATGACAACATGAAAGGATCTGACTTTTACCTTAAGGTCATAGTGTGCTAAAGTGACTACAGTACTACACTGCCTAGCAAGAGGAATAGACTAGGACAATTAACAAAAACAAGAGTGCTCTGCAAACAGACAAGCCTATGACCAGCACACATGCAAAAGAGTCTGAGCCACATGGTCTCTAAGCCATTTTCAAATGAAAATCCATATTGCAATTATCTGCCTTGAGAAACCCAACCAATACATAGATAGGACAGAAAACCTCAGATAAGAAGACCCTGCCCTAAGACAACCAGTGACAAACTATGTACCAACAATCAAGCCTAGAATCCTGACTGCTGGTCTAGGGATGAGACAGGAGAAAGTGAGCCTACCTGATGGTAGGTCTGGAAGATCATACAGACAGCACAGTGAGGAGCCTGCTGAGCCATGGTCTCATTGAATTCCTTTTCAGCCTCAAAATTTGGTGGTCGGTTCTGCCACAGCTGGCTCAGGGGCTTGGCCCACGCCTCTGTCTCCTCGGCCTCCTCCTCAGGGGTCAGTTGCTCAGAGCTCTCTAGAGGAAGAAACAAGAATGAAGTCAGTACCATGTATGCACACATGTGGCTCTGTCTTGAGAGCAGAAGCACTCAGCTGAGAACTTGGGTCTAAACCTATTCAAAGGAAAGAAGTGACTGCCAACAGACTCCTTCAATACCAACTTATTTGTCCTGGGGAGTCCTGCCCTGCTTCCTCTGTGAAACTGACCCATACTTTCTGTTCTTCCTCTTGCACAACAACTTAGCCTGCTCTGCTCCCTAGCAGCTGAGTCATCCAACCTTCTGTCCTGTCTCAAGGCAGCAGCACTATGTATCTTGCTAGAAACCTTATTTTTTGCCTTCAAAATGTCAGCTTATTAAGGCCTTTTCCTTTTAGAGGTTCTCCCTTTTTTTTGAGACAGTGTCTCACTTTGTAGTTCAGGCTGGCTCTGAGCTCACTATGTAGCCCAGGCAAGCTTTGAACTCAGCAATCCTCCTGTCTCTGCCTCCCAAGTGCTGGGATGACAGGCGTGAGCTACCACGCCCAGCACTGTGGTATGTGGTATTCATCGTTGGTGGGCCTGAGTCTCCACGCCCAGCATTGTATGTGGTTACCGGGGATCGAACTCAGGACCTTGCACTTGCAAGGCAGGCACTGGAACCACTGAGCTAACCCTCCGGCCCTTAGAGGTTCTCCTTTTATTGCACTGATGGTAAATAAGAAAGAAAATTAACAAGGAATTAGTAAAGCTTAAAATTTGTTAAACCCTCGGGTGTGATCAGGACTTTCCAAGAGCTCTCTCTGGAAAGTCAGTAAGGATACCTGCCTCTTTCCTCCAGGATATGTCTCAGGAGGGCGGAGTCACATGGCCACAATGAATCCTTGTTTCCAGCCATAAAATACAACGTGGACCATGAGACCAAACCATCTGACTCAGGCCATAAAAAATTTTTTCACATGTTTAGAGTTGGAAAAGAGAAAAAACAATGACCTCACGACCCAGTAAAGACTATAAAGTTGAAAACATTAACTCCCTGGCCTTTCACAGACCTCTGGTTGTCTTGATAGACATAGCTCTTAGCTTCACTAGCTGAGAGGGGACACACTCAACAGATCTTGCCAGGACTGGGGAAGAAGGAGTCAACTGCTGGGTGGAAAACAATAAAATTGGTTCATAAAACAAGATGTTAGTGAGAAAGGTGTACAGCACAAAGAAGGTCAAGGAATAAGACAGACCCAGAGTTAACTGTGAAGGTCTAGAGTGATGGAAGGATCTTTGGTATGTGTGGAAGCAAGTATCAAAATAAACTGATGTTGCCAGGTGTGGTGGCTCACGCCTGTAATCCCAGCACTCGGTAGACAGAGACAGGTTGCTGAGTTCGAGACTTGCCTGGGCTCCATAGTGAGCTCAGGGCCAACCTGAACTGCAAAGCGAGACCCTGTCTCAAAAAAAATAAATAAAAAATAAAAAATATATAAACTGATGTCAGAGCCAGAGATTTACCTTAGTAGTTCCAGTGCCTGCCTAGAAAGTGCAAGGTCCCTGGTTCAATCCCCCATAACCACATACAACAATACTGGGCATGGTGACTCATGCCCACCAGTGATCAGAACCACATACTACAGTGCTGGGCATGATGGCTCATGCCTATAATCCCAGCACTCAGGAGGCAGAGGCAGGAGGATTGCTGAGTTCAAGGCTTGCCTGAGCTACACAGTGAGCTCAGGACCAGCCTGAACTACAGAGTTAGACTCTGTCTAAAAACAAAAAAACTGATGTCACAACACTCCTGTGTGTGGGGTGGTGGTGTTTAAAAACCAGAGTTGCTACATGCTTTCTTGTCAGGTATGGCCAAAGCATGTAATACCAGACAGAAAACCAGCTCTGGCCACCCCACAAGGCATCTCAAGGAGTCACTACATGTAGCACAGCGCAGGCTCCAGCAGTCACCTGCTGTAAACCCTCCAATGATCTTTCTTCCCAGACAGAAACACTTTCCATGCAGACCTCAAGGTCTTTACAAAACAGCCCATGGCGCGCTCAAGTGGTTATCTTTGTCCTAGGAACCCATACTTATGCACTGTGCCAACTCCAGTTCAGCATGACTAAATCGTTTTTTACTTCCCCTGCATAGTCATGTTTACTCTAAAACGATGTGACAGCTGCCATTGTGTGCAACCTCAGTGAAAGCCACTGTAGCGTAAGGAGGCCAATGTAGATGAGTACAATGAATCCCCAAAAGCCCCATTATTCAGATCCAGTTGGGAGCTATGGTGCCCAAAACCCAAGCAGAGATTTGTTTCTTTACCCTGGGCCATGCAGGAGTCACTGAGCTAAGATGGAAGAAACAGAAATAAACATGCTCATAATCACAACTAAAACCTTGACACACTGACATGGATACTGCTTACAAAGTCAAAAGTGGACAAAATCATTCCATGTGTAAAAACTGGGTAATGATGCAAAACACTCACTATGTCAAGTTCTGTATGTAAAACTTCACAGAGTGATGCAGTTCAGCCATGTGCATTCACCATAACTGCTATACCTCAATCAAAAGTATCTTCTCTCTTTAGGTGGAGAAAGAATGCTCCACACCAAAAAGCCTAAAGAAACCTAATTTCAAAATAAATATGTCGGGCTGGGGATGTAGCTCAGAGGTTAAATGGGTTGCCAAGTACTGTGGGGTAGGCCTGTAATCTGAGCTAAGAGGACTGCCTCAAGTTCAAGGCCAGCCTGGGCTACACGGAGATGCTGTGCCAAAACAAACAAGACACCACAAAACAATGCATGAGCCTATCTCTGTTTAAATTAAAGGGAAAAGCTATAAAATACCTTCTTGAGAAAAACAGATCAGAGCTGAAGATTAGAAAATATTCTGGAGCTGCTGCTTCTTATCTTAGGTGTGATAACAGCATCCTGTTTACTGGAATGACAAGTCTTCCTTAGAAGATCAATGCTGGTATATTCAAGTGAAGTTACCTGATGCTTACAGCTAACTTTCAAGGGATGCAATATATAAAGGAAATATTGACAGCCAGCAGGCAGTAAGGCAGATGTACGGTGACAGCACTCTGGTAACTGCTGAATATAGGCAGATAGCGTACATCTCCAGACCTACAGCTTGCCACATTTCTCAGTCTCATCTTTTTATTTATTGTTTTTTTCTTCACTCTATTACTGTTTTTTAGTTTTTGTTTTCACTATATAGTTCAGACTAGCCGTGAACTCCTGCCTCAGCCTGAGTGTTTAAATTAGACATATGCTGTCCCACCCAGCTCAACCACATCATCTTAAAAAGACATACATGGATATAATATATGTGTCTAGAGAAGCCAGGGAGATAATACTTTGAATGTTTACAATACTCATCTTTGAAGGGAATATGTATAGGTAACTTTTTCTGCTTTTCAAATGTTCTACAGTCTGCATTACCTCAAAACATTTGGGGGAGAGATCATGCAGTTAAGCTGAAGCTCCAGCTGGTCTGGCATAGAAACTCAGAGGACTTCCTAGCTACAAACCAGGGAGGCCATCAACATATCCTACTGGAGACTCACAGCTGCACAGCCAATCACCAAATCCAGCTGAATCTGTGTGTGTATACACATGAATGGGACTGGGGACCTTCACAATGAGCTCCATTCCTTGATCCAATTTTTTTTTTTTTTTGCTTTTTGGAGACAGGGTCTCGCTTTGTAGTTCAGGCTGGCCCTGAGCTCACTATGGTGCCCAGGCAAGCCGCCACAAACTCAGCAATCCTCCTGTCTCTGCCTCCTGAGTGCTGGGATTACAGGCGTGAGCCACCACGTCCAGCATTGTGGTATGTGGTGTTGATTGTTGGTGGGTGTGTCTCCACACCCAGCATTATATGTGGTTACCGGGGATCAAACTCAGGACCTTGTGCTTGCGAGGCAGGCGCCAGAACCACTGAGCTAACCCTCTGGCTCTAAAAAAGCTTTTTAAAATTTTGAGACAAGGGCCGGAGACTTAGCTCAGTGGTTCCACTGCCTGCCTCGCAAGCGCAAGGTCCTGAGTTTGATCCCCATTAACCACATACAGTGCTGGGCATGGTGACTCACGCCCCCGGCCATCAATACCACATACCACAGTGCCGGGCGTGATGGCTCACACCTGTAATCCCAGCACTTGGGAGGCAGAGGCAGGAGGATTGCTGAGTTCAAGGTTTGCTTGGGCTACATAGTGAGCTCAGGGCCAGCCTGAACTACAAAGTGAGACCCTGTTTTAAAAAAAAAAAAAAAAAAAAAAATTGAGACAAGGTCTCCTTGTTTACAAGGCTGGGCTTGAACCTGCTTCAGCATATCCCAGGCTACTGGGATTCCGAACATATACCACCACACTTTGCTCAAATTCAACTAGCTTTTTCTTTACAACATCCCCTTCTCTTATCCCTACCACTACCATTCTATTGAGAAAACCATGTCTAGCAGAGACTGTTACAAAAGCCCACCTGAAAGCCATCCTGCAGGTGCCATCACTGGAGCCATCTTTCTAATGTCAGTCTGACCACATCATTTCTCTACTTTAGACACTTCAGTGGCTCCTGAATCCTATGAGAAAATGTCCTCCCTCTGGGCACATTATAACAGTGGCCATGCTCCTCTCACTACAGTCAGTCCTTAGCCTTGTTCTTCAGCTCTGACTGACCATGAGCCAAGAACAGTTCTTTTGCACATACCCTCCTGTTTCTCTTCTCCTTGTTGCTCATGCTGTGCCCTCTACTTGGACTGGCATCTCTTTCTTCAGATGTTTGCCCATCAACTTGTACCATTAGCCTGTAAGAACTTGAGGCCACTGTCATAGTTTAGTTTTTTGCCCATAAATTCAATACAGGGCTTAGTCGTTGGCAGAACTTGCTGACCTGAAAAGTTAAGTCTTGTGCCTCAAGAAAGGAAAGACGTCCATGCAATAGTCCCTCAACAGGTACATTCCATGAGACTCAAACTGACAATGAAATTTGATGAGCACGTGAGCTATAAAAGGAAACCCTGTCCTAGATATGGAGTATCTAACAACAGCTATGCCCCAGGCCTATCCTCAACCCTCTGCCTGGCCTTGTTATGTCCTATCAGCACTTACATGGTGACTTCTTTCTTCCTTGTAGAGAGAGGAGACAACACTTACCATCGTCACTGATGCACTCCTGCAACACAAGTGGGTGATGGCGCGGGAGCTTGCTCAAAGGCTGCCGGCGACCCTTGGACTTCTTATTCTCCTCCAGGGAAAACATGTATTCATCTGCAACCTGGGCAAACCAGAGGATGTCACACTGAGTTCATCTCAACACACAAGGAAGGTTACCCTTACAGTCAAAACCAACAGAGAGACAAAGCAAACACAAAAAACTCCAGTCTTGGAAAAGCCATATGATAGCACCATGCAAACTAGCCTAGTCTGCCCCAAGCTAGTTTTAGAGATTTAAGGCAAAATCTACCTGAAGTGTGGTCCTGACCTTCTACAATAACTAGAAATAAACGCACCAAAAGAAGCCTGTTTCAGCTCTGAAGGAAAGCCACACACCCTCCCTCTGAAGATCACTGCCATGACACACGCTGAGAGCCCCAGAGAAGCCCAGCTGTCCCTTGCTTGGACCAGGTGATAACAACTGAAACAATGTGCCAAGCTGCAGGGCCATGCAGTTCAAAGTCCAAGGACATCCAAAAGGGAGAAGGGTACCCCAGCCATTACAAGGTTAACAGGTCGGCTTCTCTCCTTATCCACTGATCGGTTCTTGTGGATCCTGTTAAATCAGTGGGGCAGGATATCAGCCTCCAGGGGACAGCACCCAGAAACTCCAGCCTAGCTGCAGGGAGAGACTTGATACTGCACTTATATATTACCAGAGCACATGTAATTAGGGGTAAGATGTACAGGATTGCTTAATACTACAAAAGTTTCTTTGTAATCAACATACTTAACACTCTGTTATAGGACATTAGGAGACACGGGGCTGGCTAAAACCACAAAGTGAAGAACTGAGGAATCGAAGAGGGGAACTTTTCAACAGTAACAAAAAGTAATTAACACATGCCTCAGAGTACTACTTCAGAAACGGTGCTCTGGGCCCAAGGACACCCATGTGCAACTGACAGTACTCCAGAGCCTACGGACCCACTTGGGAATGTGAGACAACACAAAGTGAAGAACTGAGGAATCGAAGAGGGGAACTTTTCAACAGTAACAAAAAGTAATTAACACATGCCTCAGAGTACTACTTCAGAAACGGTGCTCTGGGCCCAAGGACACCCATGTGCAACTGACAGTACTCCAGAGCCTACGGACCCACTTGGGAATGTGAGACAACAAAAATTATTCTTCTCTTTTCTTCGTAACTGTGATTGAACTCAGGACCCTGCGCTTTCAAGGCAGATGCTGGAACCACTGAGCTAAACACCCAGGCCAAGACAGTAAAAATTCTGCTAAGCTACTCACTGGCACAATAGAGCCTGCTCCTGCAAATAGAAACTTTACCATTTTACAGTACAAAAAGTAAAAATCACAAAGTAAATTTCCCGACAGATTTCTGTGCCTACTTACCAATTCAGTCAACAAATGTTCACTGACCAGCTGTGATGTGCTAAGGCCTGCTCAGGAAAGGACGGTGTTTAGAACAGGCTGACAGGATGTGATCCAGGTTCACACAAGCAAGGGATGCAAGCAATGGAACATGAACAAGATGACGCGGTGACCTCAGAACTTACTACTGATGGCCAGAGACTCTCAACAAGACCTGCACTATAGGTATAGTCTAAAGTGCACGTCCTTCAAAACCTATGTCAGGGACTCAGGATACAGCAACCAACAGTAGAGCACCTACCTAATATGCAGGAGACTCTGGATTTCTTCCTTCCAACATTGTTGTGTGTGGTTACCAGGATTGAACTCAGGACCTTGTGCTTGCAAGGCAGGAGCCAGAACCACTGAGCTAAATCTCCGGCCCCCAAGTTTTTTTTGATACTGGTTAACATGTAAGTGAATTTAGAAGAATCTAGTCCAACCTACATAGATGTAGTCATGAATTATATACACTAATAGATTTATGTACATTTTAGAACAAAGTCAACTAGAAATGTGTAAGACACAAATTTTTTAGAAGCTCATTTTAAAAATTTTATTCCTGGGCCAGAGATTTAACTGTTTGGGCGCCTGCCTCACAAGCGTAAGGCCCTGAGTTCGATCCCAGTAACCACATACAATGCTGTGTGTGGCGACTCATGCCCACCAGCAATCAATACCACATACCCCAATGCTGGGCGTGGTGGCTCACACCTGTAATCCCAGCACTCGGGAGACAGAGACAGGAGGACTGCTGAGTTCAGGCTTGCCTGGGGTACATAGTGAGCTCAGGGCCAGCCTGAACTACAAAGTGAGACCCCATCTCAAAAAAAAGAAAAAAATTTATTCCTGTAGCCAGGTGTGATGGCACATGCCCATAATCCTAGCATTCAAGGAACTGCAACAGGAGGATCACTGTATGTTAGTGAGTTCAAGGCCAGCCTGGGCTATGTAAAAGGCTAGCCTAAACTACAAGGCAAGACTCGTCTCTCTCAAAAAAAAAAAAAAAAACAGAAAAGAAAACTTTATTTCTATACTCAATAATCTAACATCTCCCATCCAGGAAATAGGTCTACTACCTAGAAAAATGGCAGAGATGAGACAAGAAAGAAATGAGAACAAAAAAGCCAGAGATGGGAGAAATTCCTGGTTCAGATCACCACAGGGAGAGACACTGATATAAGAAGCCTTCTGTGGACAGAGCACAGAAGACAATAAAGTGGTGGGAGGGTGTCCTTTGTTTAGAACTGCCCACAGAGCAGTAAGAAATGCATACCAGCCGGGTACCACCACACACAGCATGGACAGGGAGCAGTTTGAGTCTCCTTCCCAAGACCTAAGGCTCTGTCTTTGCCCAGATAGAGAGGGATGCAAGATTCTTGCCTGGCACTTTTTTTCCTATGCCCTTCTCTTGAGATCCAGAGCAAGTATTCAGCACCTCTACGATGCCTTGGAGACTTTACAAAGCACTGTCCCCATCTTTAAATCATCTCATCTCATAGCTACTTATCCAAGGAAGTCAGAATTTCATTAACTTTAGAATATTAGAAAAAGTATTGTGTAACAGGTAAGATATGTCTACAAAGTACATTTACATATTCTTTACAGCCACTGGCTGGCTAGCTTTCTTTCATTAACTGAGACATCCTGATTTGCCCAGATGTAAGATTCAAAGACTCAACAGAACCAAAATCAGGTATCATCTGGGCCCAAGTACACTAATATTCCATGTTCAGCTCGTGTGCTGTCACACATCTGTAATCTCAGTACTCGGGAGGCTGAGGTAGGAACTGCCACAAGTTCAAGGTTGGCCTGTGCTACAAAAGCACAGAATTTAAAATTGTGAGAGTGGGGCC